>JAQGAK010001728.1:0-27467 GCA_034696945.1 Lipothrix lubbocki | reverse complement strand
CGCTCTTTATTTCACATATTTTGCTCTGCGTTAGTCGACGCTGTGGTGACTTTTAAAAAGGTGTGCTTTAACTTTAAGGTGAAACCGGTGGACAGGATTTCTACAGTAGATGAAAATTTTCTAAAGTGTAATTCATCGGATACTTAATAGAAATTAATGTTTACAAGAAACTTGTGATCCTTAATTTGAATATTATTATAATTTGATTAAAAAATTGCAAGTGTGGCTCATGGTTTTGTGGAAGCTCTTAACATAATCGCTGATTACATTTGGTCCGTGGAGATGCAAACTAGGCTATCTCCATGTGAAACCTAATGTTAGACCAAATATCCACTAACAATTCAGTGCAAAGATGGGATATCCTGCCGTTTAAATTGCATTAAAAACTGCTAAAAACGGAGGGAGCTTTTGTATTTGAAATTTCAACTGCAAAGCAATTGTAAATTAGTGGAGTTATCCCATACATCCTGCACTTAAAATTTAAAGTGGATGTCCATCACTTTGCTGAATTCGTCGACTTTGTATCTCCACCGGCGATTTGCCATTCTGAGTAGATGCATTTACAAGTATCTACATAATTTTGAGTGCAGTCCCTGAGAATTAATCTCAAATAATTGTTTTCTAAATTCAAATGTTCTTGCTTTTTGATTCGTGGGTGAGTAAGTTACATATATTTTTGAACAACTTGGCAAATAGTGAACACACAATAATTGTTTTGTAATAAGGTGTTGCCGAATTCAATTGTTTATTTTTAAGTACACATTGATGAATTAATTCAACTTAATGGGATAGTTCTTCACTATCGACAACAATAAATATATACGTCTATAACATGATAAACTGACTATTTCCAACATTGATGACAATAAAAATTTGTTTAGACATTTTAAAACTACGTTGAAGTTTTCACAAATTACTGGTATGCAAGTGGTTTTCTCGTGTCTACTCAATTTTTCAATACTCTGGCATTGGTTTTTGGAAATCATATCTTATTCATGCACCATTAAAAAACAACGTACCTAATTTCCTTACGTCAATATTTCTATAATACCCACTTTATTCGGCCAAATTATTTGCATCTATAATAGCATCAGCAATGAATTAAATGAATCTCGCAATGTAAAAACTTTATGTAAAAATCTAATCCAGATTGAAATTATGCCAACTTAATATTTTACTTCCTAAATTTGTTATACAAATGTAATAAACATACTATCTAAAATTTGTTTTACAGAAATTGAAATGTACTTGTACACCAGGTATAATTTAGCATACAATGCACACAATGGTAATAGCATTAGGTAAGTTTATCTACCAAATCACGTGGAACTTTCGAGCAACATTTTAAATTTATACAGCAACAATAATCATAAAGCCTTTGTACGGCCATTGTCATTTGATGTTATGGCTAGTTTCGGTGGAATTTCGGGGAGAAGCACAAAAAATATCATTTTAAATTTTAAGCCTCATAATAGCGAATCTATTCTAGAATAATAATACAATTTCGTCTTAAGCGTGAAAATATTTTAAAATCGATAGTATAATAATGACATTACTACTTGATATTACTTACAATAAACAAGTAAAAATTAATTAATGTTAGATTTGATCCCGATGTAATAATTCAGCCAAAAGTTTGATTTCGATTGCGAATTCGGTCTCAACCTTATACTCATTCTTCAATGAAAACTACAACGTTAATTATTTCGACCACACTTCAAAACTTATATTTCACTTGGATATTTTTGTTTAAATACATTTGTAGAAATATTTTCTTATATTTGCCAAATTTATTATTTTCTAATTTGCACCGAGTGTTTAAAAACAATGCGGTTAACAATTTTAGTGCTTTCAAATCCACACTCCACGTTGATTTATATGAATTCATATTATCTCAAAATTACTTCAAAAAGTCGTTCCTATGGTGTCACTACACCGCTTGCTTTCCGTACGACTGGGACTTTGTTAACGAGCGCCCTTTCTTAACGAAGAGCAAGGTCCGATTGCTAATCTGGAGAACCACGGGGTTCCTCACATTCCTGCAAACCATCAAAACTGGTTACAATGTTGCTGAAATTTGGATGTTCCCGCGGCAGGCTAACGCGGATATTTTTTACAGATTTTCATATTTGTACGCCGTTTCGAGTTTCATCTTCTTTTCCAGTTTGCACATTGCAATTTTCGATGTGTACAAACACATCCCAGATTTATACATTCACTTGGTTGTATTGCAAAGGATGTTTCATAGTAAGACAATTTTTTCTTTTTCATAGTTGAAATTTTTAATGAAAACTGTTCTGAAATCATCAAGTAGGCAAAACTAGCAGCTCTGTTTATAAAATTTGATATATTTTAGAAATAGTTTCTACAACTCGGGCTCGAAAACTTCTCAAGCGATACCAAATGTGGGTAGTCGTTTCTTATTTCTGTGGTATCGCAGCTTTGTTCAGCGGGCTAGCGCTTTCAATTAGACCAAATTTTCCTTCAAATGCGTTCGTCACTGATTTTCCGTTAGATTCTCCAGAAAAATGGCTAAAACTATGTGCGAGTTTTTTGTGGAGCATTTATATTTTTTCAAACGTCGTTGGAATTTTATTAACACTTGGCGTAGGCATTGCTCTCCCAATGGTAATATTCCTGAGCGTTTGGTTGACCGAAATGATGTAAGTTGCCGTAAATGTTGCAGTAAAAATTTGTTTATTTCATTTTAAACTCCATCGTTGAAAGAACAAATATAACTATCGGCACAGTTGCTAAAAAACAATAGGAATTACTACGGTAATATAAATGTTTCACAAATATTCCAATGCAAAACTGATGACTACCTTGTTTAAAAGCATGGCCGATGTATTTACATTGTCATGAGTATAGCGCATTTACACGGCAAAAGCAAAATCCCGCAGCTGCTTTGGAAAACTACTGCTAAGCTAAGTCTTGCGTATTTTGTAGAAAGGGAAAGAAGTTTCTACCGCACATGTGCCGTTGCACAATGGTCTGGTAAATAAACGGGGTGGTCACTTTTGCATTCCTTTAAAAATAATATTCGGGAGCTGAAGTCATTCTTATTTTTGCATTTTAGCAACTGTGGAGATAGTTACGATTCTCTGTATGCTTTTGGTCTTATTATGTACTTGCTTCCTATTGATCCACAGACACATCTGTAAAACAACTGTACCAACCTCGAAACGTTTAACCACGTCGTCCACGTTAAACATTTTTCGGCTCTACCGTGCATTAAATGTTTACGTCCAATTTGCAAATCAAGTGTTGCACAACATTTGTTTTAATGTTCAGATAGTCGGGATTACGAATTCCGCCGTGACTTTATTTATGCTAAGTTTCTCAAACCCCTTCGAAAAGGTCGTGGTCTTTCCATTAATTGTGGTCAATTTCATTATCCCATTCGCAGGAAACCGAATCATGGGGGATATTTACGTGAAATCTACAGTTTTGATAAATATATGGAAACATAAGAAACCGAACGGGCTGATATCTACATATGGAAAATCTATGTTCCCCATAAAAATCTATTGTGGCAAAATGTTTTTCTTTGACAAAAACATTGCTTTAAATGTTAGCAAATCATTGCTGGAAAATTACATTGGATTTCTCGTCACGTTTTCAAAAAGTATTTAACCAAATTTCCTTGATGAGGAAGTATTTTTAATTTTTTTCTATTGAGGAAATTGAGTGCAAAATAAACATGACGTAAAGCTTGAAAAAAGAAGCATTTATAAATTTTTGTCGCATAAATGACACATAAATTCAGAATTACTTCTTCCAATTAGTCACGATTTAGTGTAATACAATATTATTATTGTAAAACTTGAACATTTTATTATATTCCTTACCACCCTATTTATTTATCCTACACTTGAAACTACGATGTTAGGGAAAACGTTTTAAAAAATCAATAAACACATGTATAAGGCTGTCAACATTTCGCATTTTTCACCAAATATTTTTGCTTTTCAACTTTCGCACTTTTCGCGTTTTTTTAAAATTATTTTTCGCAATATTTGCTTTTTTAAGAATGATTTTTCGCACTATTTGGGTTACAAAAACGATATTTCGTACTATGTGAAGTTTTGCATTATTTGTATGTTTTAACGAAAGTATTATAAATTTACCCTTTCAGCATTTATCAAAAATATATCTAAACGTAATATAATTTTGAATGACCAATGTATTTAAAAATGCAAAGTAGCAGATCTTTAATGCAATTGTATATAAAATTACTGGATATGCCTTCTGCTTTTGAAAAATTTCTGTTGCATTCTGTCGAACTCGATTAATAAAAGGTCAAGAGTCTTTTGAACTTTGCGACTCAAAAGCCTTTAGGAAAGCAATTTTCTTCTATACCTCTGAATTCGAACTTAAATTTTAACACTGAACTTAAATTTTACCCTGAATCTTTCTTTTCCATATGTCTATAAGTGTTTTTTCTCAAATGTTAGAGACATTGTATTTAAATAAATATACATATCTTGGAATGTAATACGCGTTTACCCTAAAGAAACAACCTAATAAGCTGCCCTAATCCACTAAGAGTTTTGAGAAATTGGGAGAAAACTCTTTCGACATGCAATTCAATGCATTTACAATGTGTAAATACCAACTCCGACTTGAATTGCCTGTAAATAAATTTTGTGTATTACATTTCCTCGACACGGTTATCTCATAGCAATTTGTTGCATTTTAAATGAAAAATCTAATTTTTTAGTACAATTCGCATTTTTTGCGCTCTCAAACAAAAAATCGCATATTTTCGCGTTTTTAATGAATAATCGCGTTTTTTTGCATTTATTGCAAAATTCGCAATTTGTTTTTTCGGTTTTGGGATGTACACATTGTCAATATGACAAATTATATAGCTGTCAATAGTGTAGCGGTTACTTTTTCAGTATTCGCATTTTCGCGTTTTGACAGGCTTAGTTATGATCAAATAACGACGAGTTAAAGTACAAATTTAGTACATAATTTGCTATTATTTGATTATAACTTAAGTACCTTCGATTTCGGAAATTGTCGGCTTGTTAGATTTGTGTTTTAATTACTTTTGAAATGAGCCATCAATCATTGCTCTGTCGCTGTAGGTTTGGACATTAGGCCCCCAAAACGAATTTTTTTCTAAAGAAGCTTGTTAATTTTAGCAGATTTAAAATCCTATATCTAACAAGAAACAAAAAAAGGGGAAAACAAAAAATATGCTCTTGTTCAGCAAAATTTTCTTAACAAACACACAAAGTTTCATAGTCCTAGCGAGTGACCCCTTGTAAAATATTTCCTTGTTAGTCTCAAAGGAGAAGAAAAGGATTAAAGCAGAGTATTTGTCTCCTTTACCCGACCCTTTTAGCTTGGAATCAGAACCTCTTAATAGTCAAGTTAAGGATTTGAAACTTCAAGTAAACAAAAAAAACCAATTTACTTATACTATTTTACTTATACTATTTTTTCAATATATACAATTTTAACAAATCTAAAATATTCCTTGTTGTTAAATCTTGTAAAAGATAAAAATAAATAATAATAATGTGGTTTTTTTTTATAATAATTATTGCAGGTAATGGATTTAAAAAATAAATTAGACATTGAAAAGAAATATCTTGAGACTCAAACAGCGGAACGAGAGCTGGAGAGAGATGATAATCAACGCACTATTTCCGCCTTGCAAGCAACCAGCGTTTTTCCAAGATCTGTTGTAGTGGACGTAGAAATACCCTCAACGTCATTCGAAAGGTCCCGAAATCGTAAGAACAGATTTTGGACCAAATTTAAGGTTAGTACAGCGTCCGTCCAGCGTCCAAGGTATTGATTTCTCACGCTGCGTCCTCTTCCTTCGTCGCGTCTTCTTTCGCCGCCGTCGCTGCGTCCTCTTCCTTCGTCGCGTCTTCTTTCGCCGCCGTCGCCGCGTCCTCTTCCTCCCCGATAGAGTTTGCCAATTCTTGGACCCACGCTCCAAAGTTCGTCAGATCCGTGTAGATCCGAAAATGGTAAAAATAATTACAAGATTTATAAGTGCAACTATAAGATTTAAACTCCATCGAATCGATTTCATTGATAGATTTTGCATTTTATACACATATTATATTTTTCTGAGATGTAAAATAAAAGGAAATTACCAATGAAATAATAAATGAAGGTTCCAGTAAAATTAGAAATAAAGTACAAAATGAATTTAAAATAAAAATAAATTCTTGGTAATTTTTTATAAATGAAAATATAAACAGGAAATAAATACAAAGAAATAATAAAAATAAAATTTGAACGAATTATTACCGTCTTTATCTACAAATATAAATGGTTAACTTTGCAGAATTTGGAGCCAAGAAAACTTTTGTTGCAGTTGGTGTCGATAAAGTTCTTCCTGCTGCTGCTCTTTCTGGCATTTATACCCTTAAGTGTCATCCGAGGTCATTGATAATAATTAATTTTAGAACCGTCCCTGGAGCTTTTAGCTAACTTGAGTGTATCCGTCAATGCGCTAGAGGGCGCTTGGAGCTTCGAGCTTCTGTTAGCCAAGATTGTATTCCAGGTGGCGCAGGAATCTACTGTAATTCGAAGAAGCCAGAAATATGAAACATATTTTTATCTTATTATATTACCATTTTCTAATTTATTTTTGTTTAAAAAACATATTTTCTATAAAGAGAAAATTAATCATCAGTTAAAGCTGGTCTTCCCTTATAAACGGGACGGCTATAGCGAGTCTGCCTTTATAAACAGGACCGTTATGTTATAACGAGTCTCAATCGTAATAATAATACTTTTTGGCAGCTACTTACATAAGACTGCGTGCTCAGAATATGCCTTACGAGATTCATTTTGGACCAGACGGCTTGAAGACGAAGGAGGATTTGCCGCCACGACGGATGAGTAGGAGGGGGTCCTGTCCTCATGAGCACCTCCGTTGCTGCTGGATCCAAAGATATGGCGCTGGCCTCGGTAATGTATGATGCCCCGGGAAAGACAGTCAATCCCCAGCCAAAGTCGCTCCGGCTCGTAGAGATTATCAAGCTCGCGGATTCCAATGGCATTGCAGAAATTCGAGAAGTAAACTTGCGGGTCCACTGGAACATCTCCGATGAGAATATTAACCGAATTCTCAAGAAACGTCTCCGGGGTATTGCAGCTGTTCTTGTATGTCGTGCGTTTTTCCTTAAATTGGTGTGAAATATTAAATTTTTGTAGATTTAAAAAAAAATTGATTTTATCCCAGTTTTCCCCTGCAAATAAAACACAACTTTGATGAGACTGGAGGGCCAGAAGAATTTCCATTGTATCTCAGGTACGATCATGAAATCCCCCCCCCTTGGGGAACTCGCGGGCCGTCACACACCGCTAGAACCTTGCTGAATTTTTTCTTAAGCCCGCCAACGTAGAAGATACGTTCCTGCGTCAAATTCAGTAATTTTGTATTAATTGTATTAATTTTGTATTATTTTTTGCTCTTTTCAATACAATTTTGTATAATTGCGAAATTGTTTATTTTTCTTATTTTTATTTTGTCTTACAATTTAAAAAAAATTTAAACCTGTTTCAAAGAAACCGTGATTCTTTCCACATCAAATTTGGTCTCATTATTAGTGTGCACTCTCAAAGGAAGTTGCTCCCCGGGGGTGTAGCCCATCTTGTTGACCTTGAGGCTGACGTCGATGCTGCCAAAGCTGAGGCAGAAGAAGCTGAATTTCTCATGGCGAGTTGCCTCGGCGGGCTCACCCGCAAATGGAATCTCATTTAAGTTGACGGATGGTCCGATGCTGATCGGAATATGCTTGACCTTGTGTTCCCATTCGTCCGTCTCTGGCTTCCAGGCCTGCCATTCAAACATGAAGTCGTACATGGTGTAGCCATATTGGAGGTTGCAAGAGGGTGGAAGGACTTTTGGAAGTTTCAAGTGGAATTGGAAATTGGAACAGGAGGGGTCGACTGATCCTCGAGATTGTTTCGTCCTCATCTGAATTTTCCGGTGTGCATGGAATTTAAAATTAGGAATTATTTATTGAATTATAAAATAAAATACAAAATACATATTAAATAAATATTAATAAATTTTGAAAACACCAAAGCATACCATTATCGTCTTTAAAAATATTATTATTATTATTTTAATTAATAGAATTCTTCACCTTCCAAAGCATGGTTCATGTACTCATCGAGACAGACTGTCGAGAGTAGAAAATATTCTTCTTTGGATGCCGCCGGCAATAAATACTGAATCCCTTTGGATCTCAAGCGGGCGGATCCGGAAAAATCATTTCCTTCCAGGGATACAACTGCTTTGCCCCGGCAAGTGATGTTGACATCTGCAAAATTTCAATCGCAAAGTAAATTAATTAAATATTAAATTTAAAAATACATTATATCTTCACTAATAAATAATTTAAAAGAATTAAATTAAATACATAAAAATAAAAAAGAAGGTGGAAAATCCCCGAGCTGTTGCTGTTGATCAGGATGCTGAATAATTCGAAGCTCGAACTCATGTTTTTTTTGTTTATGTATATATCGTAATTACTTATATTGTGCCTTTATCAATAATGATAGTTATTATCAGGAGCTTTTATAATAATTAATTGTATTTTTTGAATCTCAATAATATGAATGACAGTCTCCAACGTATTTCACACTCGAGTCAATTTGGTCCCGTGAAGTTCTGGACCTCTTCAGCGTTGCTTCCTTGTCGTTTGTATATATTTGCAAGGACCACCGGAAATGAAATTTGATAGTTTCAAATTTGTAAAATTTGCTCAAAGCAATTTTTACAAATTTAATGCAATCATTCTGGTTCACTTCCGTTGGTCCTTGCGAGTTCGACAAAATTATTTTAATTTTTGTCAATGCTCTCCGTTAAAATAAAAATGTAGAGTTTATGTTTAATATTTTGGAACGCTTCATCAGCAGCTTTCAACTGTTTGAAAGTATACGTGAGACTGACTTGCAGTTACGGACCGAGGGGAAAAAGCGAAAGGACATATCAAGAGCTGCTTAATATTTTGGGACTTCATATACACACATGGATAAAGCGTCAATAAAATCATAAAAATGGAGTTCGTGTATGCTTCGATTCCGTGAACATCTTCAATTTTACTGAATATTAAAAATTAAAATAGTTAACATATCATAATTTTGTTTCCTGAAAAATTGCTTTAATATTTATGAGCAAGCGTAAGCATTGAAATAGATCATGATGAAATTAATATTTAATAATAATTAATGAAATTACTATAAATTAATGTAAAAATGAAAAAAGTATTAACGTATTCATCCAACTATACTAATAAAATTGCATTAGTTTATTGAAGCTTTTAAGTACAGTGTACAGATGCAGGGAGATTGTTTACAAAAACAAGATACTTAAATAACAACTTCAGTCAAACATTATATAAGTATACACATACAAGTACATATGTACAACTACACATTTTTGCTCATCCCTCCGTCTGTTCCTTATTTTCTATACTTAAATGTCATCCTGAATTTAATGTTTGCCCGTCGTACTCATAAATACATTGAAAAAATAAATAACAGCGATATACTAATATCCCACGCATATATACTAATATTATATTTTACAGCATTAAATCCTTATACATTATATGAGATGTGTGCAATGTTGTACACGACAACTATGTACATCGGCAATAAATATTACACATGTTTTGTATGTACATACATGTGTATTTATATAGATATAAGTATATAATACACAATTAATATTATAGAGACGCATATGAGTACAATGTACAATATAATAAATAACAAATACGCCTATACATTGAAAGGTTTGTGAATTGAACGTCACAATTAATTTGGAATATGAGAATTTCATAAAATATAATAATGTATTGCACAAGTATCTATGCACTATGTGTAGTAAGTTATAATAAGTTTTCAATTGCCTAAATCTAAAATACTTCACGCATCCTTGGCCTTTTCTTCCTCCTCGGAGTTGTGACTTCACACGAACATCCACTTCGGATACTAATGTAGTCTAGGTTTGGGGTCTGTTGTTCCTCCTTTACCACGTAACTTGGGGTAGTCACTAGTGCATAAGAGTAGGAATATTTCTGGGAACATGTGGATAGTCTGGAATGCCGACCTTCAATGAACCGACAAGGTTTGTTCACAACTTCGGGATGGCAAGAGATTTCGTAAAACCGCTGAACTAAATTGCTGTCCCGGTATAGCTCCACGTAATCCCCTATACAGTTCATCATAGTTAATTCAGTCATTAATTTCAGATTACATCAGGCATTATAGGACCATTGGAGCTTTAAATCCCATTATTGCATTATAAAGACCGTTTGATTTTAATGATTTTATTACCCGTCCGATTTTTCCCATTCAAAGGTTCCACCAAGTGAGTCACTGTCGGGCAGCATTCCTCTACTGACTGCATTGGGAAATAAACTTCACTATTGACTTTCCCTGGACTGAGACGCTTGTTCGGGCGATATCTCTCTAATCTACTACTACTAGTTGTTTCTTCTCTTTCCCATGAGAGTCTGTTTCTCCTATGTCCACCGCCCTGTCCACGCCCGTTACCGTTTCGGATCCTCCTGCCTCTGAATCTCCTGTAAGATTCATTTATTTTTATTATGTTTACTTTCCCTTATTTATTACTTTCCCAGTCGCCACACTAATTAGTTTTAGTAGCTGGGCGTGTAATTGTATGCTTTGAAAAATTCTAGTATTTAACATTTTCAATAATAACAGACTATACATATTATAGTGCGCTCGTTGTTCAATTCAGTTATGTTATATATGAATGTATCTACAAATGAAAAAATTGTAAAATATTTCATTTTTATTCCGAAAAATTATAGTTGTAAAATTTATAAAGTTAGTTTTAAATCATATTTTAATTAATTGTGTATAAAATAATGGATTTTACCATCCTCTTTGCATCTGACTATATTCACTATTCACATGAGATCCATAAAGTCTTCCTTCGTAAGACCAAGCTAGAGTCACAAGCTCCAGAATCACCATCTGAAAAAATTAATAAATTTGAAATTATGATATTGACATGATGAACTGAATAGCTCACAAAAAGGGTACATTTTTACTATACTGCAGTACTCGGCAAGTTTATAAAAGTGATTTGAAGACAGTTGGGGCACTCTGCTACAATCCGAGGTACCTCATAGTTCGTGTGTTTGATATTTTGTTACAAACAGGAACATTATGATTTTTATTTATTTTATATGGATTTGCATTATAAATTTTATCTCCCATAGTATGTAAGCTTCAAAGTTCTCAGCTAATAGTAAAGTTGTATTAATAGCATGAAATACTATCTAATGTTCAGGATCAGGACATATTTATAATAATTTCTATAACACCAGCACCTTCCTAGACTAAATGCATCCGACGGAGAAAAGAAGCGTGGAAAATCAAAACAAAAGCACTTAAGCCAAGTGTCACTACTTCTCTCAATATTGACATGTTGCAACTCAAATATTTTGACTCCAAACATGTAAATCGAAAGAGAATTTACGATGTTTGTCTATTACTCCTCACACAGAATCTTCTGCATAGTCTCTCTCCGTCTGCCTGTCGATTTGTCACGTCAAGAGCCCTGCCCTTAAATCAAGCAGTGTGCGATATACAGGGAATGAAAGCTCTTAAATGTAAAAAAAACTATGCAGAACTATACCTTCGCTTAAGTTAATTTTTTGCTACAACTTTTATTTCCACATGTTAACTACTTTTAGACCTCAAGATGAAGATTCAAAATCTATAATTTTGAAAACATAATGTCAAAGGAAGTTTTATTATCTGTATTAGCCACATTCTGATCTTGATTTATCGTGACGTTTTATTATTATCTTATAAATCATTTGTCACATCAGAGTTCCGAATCTTCAGAAATTATCAACACATCCAAAAAAGGACATCCACCATCATTTTAAGTGCAAGGTGGGGTAACTCCAGTAATTTACAATTGTTTTGCCGTTAAAATTTTAAATACAAGCTCTCACGTTATCCGTTTTTACTGGAATTTAAACGGGATATCCCAACTTGCATTGAATTGATGGTGGATATTTCATCTTGCATTTTGGTTCATATGGAGATAGCCCGCTTTGCATATCCACCGACGATATGTACTGTAATGTAACTCAGTGTGTGAGATATGTGATATTGGACGCCGTTTTTAGAAAAATGTACAAAAACGTAGACAGACACTATGGAAAACACCTGCCTGCATGTGCCGAGCCAATTGAATCATTGCAATAAGTGATTTCGACATCTAATAGGATATGAAAACTGACGTAAGGATTAAAACAGGATCAAGGCATAACTATAAAAATAAGCTCAGCAAAGCTAAAAACGACTTCCATAATTAGAAACCATTGGCTGTTGCTTTTGGGTGATGCAGTTGTCATCATCAGGGTAAATATTGATTCAAGCAATAATTCAAGTATACGAACTAACTTGAAGAGTGTATATAACAGTATGTATATGGTATAGGCTTTTGACTAAAAATACATCCCTGTACGCACGCATATTCCACCCCATACATGTGCAAGTGAGGCACGCATAAAAACCTGTCCACATTTTTCATATCCACATCTCTGGTAAAGAGGAGATGACATTTTGATGAGTGACTCACAGTGCTAACAATAATGCAGTGTCATATGTTGATATGGGAGTACATGCATAACAAATACATACTTATATAGCATAAATATAAGTATATTAGCATATCTGTATTGCATACACATAAATAGCATCTGTATAAACAGCATATTATACATTAGCATATCCGTATTATAGCATATACACCCGGACTCGACACTATGACTTGCACACAAACACACACGCAGATCCGTGTTTGCATTTCAAACAAAATAAAAACAGAAACGACCGAAAGCTATGAAGAATGACATTCACCCATAAGCATCCCCATATGAATAGATAAGTAAAGTAAGGTATAGTCGGTAAAGATATTATGAAGAATTAAATATGAATATAAAGTATTAAAGATGTACACACTAAAAACAAGAGACAGACACGAACAAGGAACAACTTTGGAATTGTTATGGGATTTTTTAAGGGTCAGCAAATATGTGACCGTCCATAATGTTATGAAGAGGATGATGACATTCTTGGAGGAATAATAAGGAACTTGTCTCTCCTTGTGTATGTATTCTAATGTTTTGGAACTGCATACTCTATAGGACAACATACCTATGAGACAATCACTAATGATATACATAGCCAGAGTAAATACATTCCACCGAATAATAGATAAGCATGCATATAGCAGGTAAACCACCAGTGTCTTTGCCATTTCCCAGGAACTTCTTCTTTGTCGCCTTCATTGTGTTATATAAAAGACTTGAGGAATTACTAAGGAACGACACACGAACACGTTCAAGACGAAAGAATTCTTGAGAGCACTTGATCTCAAGAGCACTTACTCAATAGTCTCAAAGTCTAAACTCCAAATTCATCAGCTTAAATCAGCTATGACCAAAGCAGATTGAAATCCATTCACATCCTCTACTCTATATGTTTGTATACCTAAACGTTTGTATCTCAGAGTGCCCCAAAGCGCACAAAAATAAAATCTCTTACCAATATGATTATGATGATACACTTCCATTTCCGTCTCCTGACCATGGCGGCAATGTGCGATTGACCACAACGATCGAAATTCACTGATGATCACTATGTGGTTGTGGACTTGGCGTAATAATAATGTCAATTCCTTGGCTTGAAATAACAATAATAATTATAAAGTTTTTCGATCGGACAGCTAAACACAAGTCTTCCCGGAGAGAAGTCAGCAGCAGGAGAAGTTGTTGTTGCTTGAAGGGTAAATGTTTTAAGAATCGGATGAATACAGTAGTTGTTGAAATCCGTGTCGGAGTGTAAAATTTGCTATTTGACATTTTTCATTCCTCCACGACTAAATGGCTTCTCTACCCACACAAAACTTGCATGGCAATAATATTCCCCGGAATGTTCCATATTTTTTCCTCTTGTACTTATATATCTAGCAAATCGTATGTATGTGCACATACATACAAGAAATACATGCATAAGTGAAATCTTTCTTCACACTACCGATTTTTTTCATTAATATAAATCTATACTCCTGATATAAAAACCACCACAGTGGATATTAGCGCGTTCAAAGTTCACTTGATGCACCCGCCTGCACTATCTATTTGTTTTTAAATCTTAAAATGAAAACTTTGCAGACTTTGTGTCGCAGGGGAAACCCAAAATAATTATGCTTTCAATCCAATTGCCTTGTTTTTTCCCTTCATCCATCCCCATTTGTTTATGTTTACAAAAGAAGATGAGAAATCGCAATAAAAAGTGAGTAGGTATAGTATATGTTATACTATAGCAGGATAGTTACTCTTATGTATATGTACACGATGTCCTATAGTTAATAATTTTAGGTACACAGTCAAAGTAAGTGTATTTAAATGGCAAAATTGTCTTAATGGCTTCAATTTCTTGCTTCGCCAAAAGCTCCGGGAGTTGTCGTGTGGTTTTAATGGAACGCTGCGTTTAGGAATGTGACATCAGATAGAGTCAGATTGTCTACGAGATGAGATCTCTATACGGTTGTTGTTATGCGGTAATAGATAATTGAAGATGATATTCCGTGGCAATCCCAAACCCTCACTGACATTTCAGAACTCACGGAGAGAATGTTAAAATGTAATGACACTCTTGTCTGCTGTCACTAAAGATTTGTCTCAATATATTTCACTGTGTAGGTATTTAGATACACATTACACATGCATGGAGTAGACGTCCCTTTTTATTTAATGGCTTTTAATTACAACTCGCGCACTCCACACGCCAATTTTTTTGCCAGTGTACATACTCTTTCACACATTAGTTCTTAAAGTACTAATACTTTGTTTTCAAATGAATTTAGCTGTTATTCCTATACACTCACACCATTAGCTATTTAGTGTGTATATCTTAAACTCCGGAAGGATAGAATCACAGTGGAAACCCTTTTTGGGTCTATAAACACGTGTGTACAAACGCTGATTTTTTAAGGTTGTTTTTTGTTAATTAACTCTTTGTGCTGATTTCTCCCTGGTTTTACATAACGGATTCTTACATATACTGGTGATTTTTAATGCAGCATTTAAGTATCATTCTTCCAACTGTAGCGGGGTAAAAGGATACACAAACTTTTGACTTTTTTAGGGAAAGAATGCTACTCCTTTTTACTGGAGGATGATCCGCGGAGGAGTTAAATCCGCAAGTAAACACACATTACTTTCCGCCTCATTAGTATACAGTAACGGTGGTGACAGGCAACAAATCACGGGGGAGTCAGCGTCAACATAATCATTTCACAACGGGATTGTTCAGTTTTTCTTGTGCGTTTCTTACTTAGTACGTATATATGTACTAATACTAATAGGTAATACTGTTTGCAAGTTGAGTAAGTAGTTATCGTCACTTCCCACGAATCAGTAGGTTAATTATAGCGAGTAATTTCCTCGTTGTCACTGGAGAATATTGCCCTCGCGGAGTCAACTTGTTGATATTGTTGTTGTTCCTGATTTGCTAATAGTGTGTTGATACTTAATTGATATTTGTTCTTTAGGAAGACCTACAACAGTGTTGGGGATAAGGACGTGCTAAGCCTTTGATCAAAACCAGACTGTTGTGGAGTTGATGGGGATGAGGATAAGCACTGATGATGATGATGATGCCCTACGGTGTGAGTTAATGCTTCCAGCAGTCATTTACATTCTATACACATTATAGAGAGATACTCGTCTACTACTCACACAGAGTAGCACATGAATAATAGTTGGAAATACGGATATGCGGAGTTGATACTCATTGTCCTTTTATATACCTAAAAGGTACACAAACACTAGCTCTCTGTGTTGTAAATATACTTATGGCCGTATGCACTCTCAACAAGGAAGAAAAGAGTAATAACTTGAAGTGGGATTCCATGTGTGGCCCACACCGCCCTTACACTCCACAGCTAATTAACACGTCAACAAAGGAACAACAAAAATATTTTTTACTCCGGGTCTTATTTCGAATTTGTTAAATTACTTGTGTTATGTACCAACTTCCAAGTCTTCTGGTACAAAGGTGCTGCAGTTGCTACTCTTATTGGAAACTTTGCATTATTGATGACTCCATGTGTGGGTGAACCTCATTTTATTTCTACCTTCTTTCTGTCTCTGAATTCATTATATGAAGCTATACGCCACTGTCACTGATTGTGAGAGAGCGAAAGCATCGAGACATCTAAAGAAAACATAGGAAATAATACAGAAGCACCCATGTACTAAATGACAATGTTATATGCTGAAGTAATGACAATTTATAATACGAAATACATATACACAAACCGGACGTAGTTAAGTCCGCTATTGCTTTAATCATGATGTTAATTCCAGGTAGGACTATACTTGATTTATGATCAAAAGCCAAAGACCTTGCTCCAATTTCTTGTTTCTAAAACAATCATCAATTGTATATGTGTATTGCCCACGAGTTTACATTCATTACGGCTGAAGTCATCTTCTTTACTGTTGGGTGGTGAGTGGTGACGCAAAAGCTCGTCAGTGCCTTATTTTTACATCCACCGGTCCATCATGTCATTTTTAGATGCCAATTATCCCCCGTTACAAGACAGGATTTGAATCTTTGGTCGTCACGAGTTTTTAGCTCTCAATTAGTATGGAGTCACGTCTCGCGATCTTCAATTCGGAAGCCGTTAGGTGATTATTGTGGCGGATGAAGGATGAACAGCAGGATTTACCAAGTATGCTTATGCTTCCACATTATAATAAAATAAGAACTTATCCGCACGGTAGTGGACAGTTGACAAAATATTTTGACAAAGGGTTGTGAAGAGAGTCATCTCTTGTAAATACGCATGCATATAGATTGAATTCATTATAAATCCAGTATATAACTCTTTTACTCTTTCATCCTATACAACCTATATTATTACAACATTTTGTATTATATTCATATATAAAGTATATACGTCAATAAGTGTACTAGGGAAATATTTTGTTTTTGAGCAGCTGACAATGAGCAGTTGTCGATGGAGGCTATGGAGGGCTGTAATAAAACTGGAATGTGTATTTATTATATGTATATACGTGCATTAAAGAAATAGTTGTATTACAAAAGACTTGATGATTCAAGGTGGTCCTCCTTTATTTTTAGTACGAGCATGTAAGTGTGAGGAAGCGAAAAATAATTCGGATCCTATTTATTTCATTTAGATTTACTATTACAACGATATACATATACAAACTTTTGAAAACTCTACTATTAAAAGGTATCATAACTCCGATATGGAATTTACGTCACAAAACTTGTATCAAGTTACATTGTAAAATCCTTTGATTGCGAGTGAAAAAGTCCTTGTAACCATGTATGTATATTCATACGGGCACATGAACATATAAGAACCATGGAGTAATTACAATGAGGGATTAAAAATCACACGTAAAAATTCTCAACCCTTTTGGGGCCGGGTCTTGAACTATACTTGTATACATATACATATTTCCTGTATAAAGAGAGAACAGTATGTACATATGGGATAAACAAAATGGTCCGCATCTCCTCACTTTTCCCGTTTTTACTTTAATTCTCTAAAAGTTACCAAGTCGAAACCAACTGGTAAATATAAACATGTTACACCACTGCACATACATAACTGCTGAGATAAACATAAAAGTACCTGAAATGATTTGGTAATATTAACGCTTTTGGTTTCATAAATAAACGTTCCTGGTTCGTGCTGTATGTTCGGTACACTTTGTTGTATATAGGAACATCCTTATCAGATAAAATTGTCTGTAAATGGTAAATACAGTTGAAATTCACAAGTGGACTTTATTTCCGCACTCCAAAAGTATTTAAATAATATAGAATTAAAACAATATTTTCACACACAGATAAAGAGCTTGTATTTAACCATATAATACTAAAATAATATTTTCGGACAAGCTCCTATATAATTATTTAAAAATTAATAATGGGAACTATACTGATTTAATTCATCTATTTATTCCTATAAACTGCTCCACCTGTATGAAGCTCAGCATTTGTACTGCGAACTATTCATTTGTAATTATACTTTCAATTTACATCTTTTGCTTTTATTTTATTTAGTGCACATGATATGCCACACTGCACCGTTTCGCAACGGATTATCTCCCTCCACTCATATATTCCTACTGTCATCAGAATTATTCCTCCATAAATCTATTTACGGCTGGTCAAGCACGCCGTACCTGCCTTGATTGACAACATTCCTGAGAAGCACGAACGATACAAAATACCAGGACCAAAAGCTGCAAAAAAATGTCAACTTGAGGTTGCCCCGACACGTAACTTCATAAATATGTATGCTAGATTGCTGGGAAATGGGGAAATCAAACAAGGCAGAAGGTAGACACCACATCCCAAACGCTCCGCGAATGGACAAGAATTGTTTTTTAATATACATAAGTACTTATACCATTCCATACCACCGGCTGAAAAAGTTATGAGTATAAACAAAAGTGGTTAATCATCAGAAATAAAGAGATTTAACACCCCGAATGTTAATAATAAATGACATGATTAGATTATCGTTAACAACATATACATATGTCACAATAATGCCATTAAGCCATAGGAGCGTCAAAACATATTCAATTTGAGCTTTAATTCCTTATGCAGGTAATAGGTAAACTGTAAATACGATTCTGGGAAATGATTCATCATCACTCAGGATCAAAGCGTCATTTATTTGCCTAACTTGCTTGTTAAACTCTATATTGTATCCATATAATAGAAATAATTCCCTTGATTATTATATCTCTTCAGCAAATAAGGCGTAATTTGTGCTTCCGAGTAATAATGATTTAAATTAAAATAACACAAAGTTCATCCTTTATGATAACCTTTACGGCTTCCGAATTCCGAATGTAGAAATAATTCAGGCTATAATAAATTCATGATGTGCAGGCATAAACAGTAATATTGCACGTGAATTGTGTAAATCATAGCATAAAATTTGTATTTAAGTCTGAATTTACTAAAAATAACCTTTGAAATCGAAAATTAATTTAAACAATAAGTTTCCAAACATGCTTAACAGACAACTCTGTGTTTCTACACATGTAAAAAGTAGCTCTTAGGAACATTAAAACGTTTTTATGTATGGGACGTAGTGTACAAACCAATGCGATTACGATTTAGTATTTAAGTTTCATTTAGCTCCAGAAAGACAAAATTAGCACCTCTTTGAATGTATAATAGAAATTGTGTGTGTTTGTAATCTCTATATAGTACGCTGGTGATCTTTATTATTTGGAAAGACGCCGACTCCAATCAGTTTCTGCTATTCGGAATTGTACTTGAATAATAATAAACTTGTATATAATGTAGTCGGCTCCTCGGTGGTGAAAATAGAACAGTAGTATACGTATCTGTATTATGACAAAGTTGCATCCTTAATCCCTCTATCTCTCAAGCTTCAATTTGTGAAATATGCGATGTGCACTGTTAAGTGCTCTAGATAACAGGACTCCCATAATATAGTATACGACTTGAAAACGTATAATCAGTATGGCTGTTAATATAGTGAAGCTAGTCAACAAGGCATGAATAATAGGATTATGATGAGACGATATGTAATAATTGGTTAGGAAAACTGCTAAATATCCAAACCTTGTTTTTATTGAAAGTCTAAGTCGGCTTCAATTGATTCTTTCACCGGTTGCATCTTCACGATCTCTCGTATACTTTCCATTCTTTCCGCATATGATGTGCCGGCACCGGCAATACCAAACGACTGATCTACATATATGTCTGCCGCACACATTTTTACGATGAAGGCAAACAAACTCAAGTTGTTCACCTATGATGATGCGTGTGTATACAAATTTAAAATTATCATCATTTCCATAAAATTTTCAAATATTTTTAATTAATGAAAAAGTCAAAAATATTAAGTAATAGAAAAAGAGTTGTCTAATATTAAAGTTTTATAATAAATCCTACTTATAATAAAAATGTAATTAGTGAATTTTGATGGAATATTATTCTTAACTGAAGGTGAGCAAATCATTTTATTTAATCCTGCAATGAAATATAGGTATAAAAATAAATTAAATGGAATCAACACAAACTTAAAAGTCCTTACTTTTATTCTCTACGCATTTTTATCGCATTCGAAGGTACGCATGAATTATGTCATTCACTGATTTTACAACAATGTATGTGTGTATATTATGGTAATAATAATAATAATATTATAATAAATTGGATAACTATATAATAATAGCATAATCATATCGCAAACTCCTCGCGACTGATTATTATGCATCGAGGAAAACAAACATTACAATTGGTTTTCTATTTAAAATACTGAATAACACAGACAATTAAATTGATTTGCCTTAACACTTAGTTACTTACATTAATTTATAATTACAACTAATACAGTACAAGATAAAATGGTGTAGTACATATAGCCCTTGCCGTTCTCCTTACACAATCAATAATACACTATCATATAACGTAATAACTTCATCTTCCTATTTACGCAGTGTACAACTCAACAAAAACTTATGTACGTTAGAAAAGTTTAATTTTACAATAATTACAGGAAATTTTATCATGCTAATAACATATGGCATTCAGAATAGCATGGTAAATATGATTCCCAATAATTATTCCAAAAGAATCCTGCTATCGATAATAGTTAAATAGACAGACTAAATTCATTAATAGATACCATTTAACGCATCGCCTGCACTAAAAGTGATTCATGATATTTTAGATTGCAGTACCCCTGGATCACCAAACAAGTGTTTTAAAACATCTTATCCTTGGCAATTTTGCTCACATAAAATCTTCCAACGGCTGATGATGTAAATTACGTACAATACAAACATACATACCTAATGAAAAGATGCCCATTTGGGACACTCTAGCAAGCAACAAGTAAAATCGACTTAAATCCTTGAGATAGGTCCCGAAATTATTAATTTCTCTCGATTGGAATAAGATTATTATTAACTTACAAAGTAGTCACAGCACTGTGCTCAAAGGTGAAAAATAATGTTATTTCCCATTCTGCCAAATGTATTCCAAAAATAAAACAACTATATATAACAAAAAAACGTACGTGAAAAGGAAAACAAGGCAGAGAGGAAAATCTACGAGGCCGACATTTTTCTTTTTGAACAAAATTGTCACAAAACCACAAACACTTTTTTCGTACGATATCACTCTTATTCACAAAATCTGCCTGAAAATAGCAACTGTTCAGTTAAAGCGTGCAAAATACAATAAGTTTTCTAAACCTTTTTATAACAGGGACCGCACCCAACTCGAGACAACCAAATATACAAACAACCGAATTATGACTTAATTCGGACTGCCTCTGTAAATATGAAGAAAAATACTGCCAATCGAACAACCGAATAGCAAACTGATATAAGTGCAACAAACACACTAACTGTGTGTTTTGATTGTAAAATCGGTATTATACTTATAGGTAAAATAGAATAATTATCCGATATTCAACCTTAAGAAGCACACACAAATTTGGAATACTGTAACAGTAATAAATTATTGACGCATATGAAAGTTAAGTACAAAGGCTTTGAATCAGGTGTGCTGAATTGTTAATTAATCCCTCGGAAATTACACTGCATCAATATTTATCATAAATCACGAGTACAACTACAAAATTTGGCGTCAACAATACCGTACAGGCGTCAAAACAAGCACATTATCTGACTGGGCTTCAATACTTTTCAAGACCTTCGTTTTGTGTTCATATACGTAACTACACGTTAACAAAGAATCGGCACACATCATTAATATTTCATGAAGTCGGTAGTACTTATACATTGTTTTCATTTATCGGTGTACGTACGTACATAGTACATCAGTAAATAGACATGGAATTTTTTTGTATTTCAAGGTATAACCATTATTATTGTAACCCCATTAACTGCTATATTATATGTTTATCTTTTAAAATGAAATTAATACACCAATAACAACTTTGTAAATCCCTGTTATCATCTACAGGTTTTATAGATCATTGAAAAGAAGCCATTAATATTTCCTACGTCTGACTTATCTAAGGATTTATATATGTATGTTTCTTAAAAATTATCATTTACTTTAAATCACAACTGTTACAAACATTTGTTGTTGTTGTGAATTCTAATAGGTTGGGTTTTGCTATAATAATATTCTTTTTACAGATTGATTGCTTGGATATTTGATTTGGGTTCTATTTTTATTCTTTGCCTTCACCATTTACCCGGATATCATCAGCTAGTAGATACAATGTACACACGTACGGTACGTAACTATCTTTTGTAACCATTGGGTTATTAAGGACTAATATAAGCGAAAGGTAACTACACGGCTGTGAGGAAACAATACTCGATGTTATAACAACAAGAAAAACGTATGTAAAAGCATGGTCGTAGTACGTACCTAATATTAAGTATACATAAGTTAGGTTCATGTACGAAATAGATGGTTTCACTAATTAAATATTCTTTTTTCTCTGAAAAAATTATTCCCACGATTTCACAGAGATTTCCTAAGAGAATATTTTGGCTTCGTCGAGGAGGTCGGTCGCGAGGATTCATCAGAAAGGATTTAGGGATTAATTTAATTACACAATATAAGTATAGATTCTAACACTAACATGTTTTTATTGGCGTCACACAACTCACGCAAATATAAGTGTAGTGGGTTCATTACATATTAGTGGTAGCTTATACATAGTAATAGTGTAATATAATAGTAGCAATAAGAATATCGTATCGCACATCTAGTCAGTAGTTGGTTTTGTGGTGGTGATGGTTTTACAAATTAAGACAGAGAGGACCTTTGTATATTCGAGTATTTCTCATCTATTAAGGGATAATAATAATTTACGTGATCAATTTGGGTTAAAAGAAAGTGGTTTGTAGAGTTATTCTGCATCTGTGTTTTTTTAAAAAACACATGCAATTTACTATAACTCCTGTGAACTCCATTAGTGCATGCATTCTTTCGAAATCATCCTTCAATGCAGTACTTATATTCAACCGCAGATGCATCCACAAAAGTAATAACTCGTGAGCTACAAGTTGCTAACCATTTCATATCAAATCAAGCATGAAATGAAATAATAAATTATAATAAATAATAGTATACATATTACTGTACAACCTCGATCATTCTAAACCTTAAACGCAAATATATTACAGTAATACTATTCTTATCGATTAAACAAAAAAAAATCAGAAACAACGAAAAAAAAACTAAAGAAATATTCAAGTCTCTCGTTCACGACATACATATATATAAGTATAACTAACAGACAGAAAAATTGAATTCACTGATGATGAGCATAACTCCTTTTACACAATATTACTTTCATATCTCATTTCATAACATACCACTCACACTCGGCCAACTCTTACTTTTTGATTCTTTTTTTTTGGGAAATACGCTAAATGTTAAGCCACAATTTGCATGCACCTTCCCAGAAGTCGCGTCACATCATCGTCGTAAATATAGACTTTTTTCAAAAAATTTCTTTATCTATACGCTATTGTAGCATTACATTTAACATATATGTGGTGTACGGTAATTCTTTGTAGTCTCTAAGGACCAACAATAATAATTTTGAGTCAAGTTGGGCCTTCATTCTCCCTCATATATGGAGCATCAATATTCCCAATTACTTTTCAATTATAGATCGGACGAAACAGTACATAAATGTGTATGTAATCATGTAATTAACTGAATTTCTTTATCGTAATCGCAATTATTTAATTATTAATTATATCCATCACTTTTCTAGTCGTCGAGGAATCAGAAATTTTATAGAGAAACGAGCACACACAGCGCGTTTCGTTTCAATTTTAAAAAAAACATATATATATATATTAGTTAACAAAACAGAATTTTGAGGGAGGCCGTATACACAGGTATACTCAATTTTTAAAAGATACAGAAGGTGTCATATATAACAGTTACACGATATTACAGGTAATAAAAATCGAACCAATTTTTTAATTCCTTCTTCAGTGCGAAGTATTAATATTAATACTTATTCATTGATTTCGTTAAACTTATCTATATAATATATAAGTATATATAGCAGAAAACTTGGATATTACAGTTCATAATATTTATATATAGATTATAGGTATCAAGTATCGTATATAACCTGAATCGTTACAGGATTTTACATACATATTTTTCCGATCTACTTTGTTTTTTTTCTTTGAATTGTGTTGTGTATGTAGTTATATATTGTGGTTAAGCTTCTTTCGCACAATACAGCTGTTGTTGGTTGTATCATTAAAAAGGTAAATCTACATTTTAATGCTTTATATGAGGGTGTATAGTTATTAATTATATGAATAAATAATATAATCACTCCATAATTATCATCATCATGATCAAATAACAATAATAATTATGCTCATTCAGAGGGTGGCAGGAGATAGTTGTCTCCATCATCCAGTCATTTCGGCCGACTAGCTGCTTTCTTCTTTGTCTTCTTAAAACAGCAACACCTAATGGAGTGCATTACGATTAAATCAGTTCATAAATAACTTAAAAACGTATGCTTCAATTACAGAGATTCATCGAGCTACACAATAAATACCAACAAAGGTGGAACTAAACTACAAATTAGAAACCCACTGCAGAAATAATTAGAAACCGAAGAAGAGACAAGCAATAAAATCAGGAAATTCACAGTATGCATCACTTTAATACTCAAGAGTTAACAGCAATCCATTAACACAACTAACGGGTGCGTTGGTAATATCAACAATAATTATTAGAATCTCCAGCCAGGTTTGCGTTTACAACGCCGATAAACTCTACCTGAAGATCCTGTTAAGCGACGCACCCAACACACAAAAGGGTACACTAATATAAGCAGAATAAAGGTTACAATATAAAGATTACATAAACAGGAGTACAAAAATTCATAGCAATGTTATTACGAATAGGACTAGCAAAATTGAAGTAGACAATTCTTACAGATGTGTAAAGCAAATCGTCGGACTAACTACAAAAGGAGCTTATATGATTTTGACACAATACGAAAAGGAGCTTATATAAAATTCACTAATTCAAAAAGGAGCTTATATTAAATAATTGTGTTTACGGGAGCTGGTGGCTCCGGAGCATGGAAAAAATATAAGCTCCTTTTTGTACCGGAAAATTACGAAACGCAACATGTCCCCTTTTGATACTGACCCAAAATCATATAAGCTCCTTTTGTAGTTTGTCTGACGATATGAGCATCGGTGGGTTTTGTATGAATCGATGTGTGAATTTGACCAGTAGCGGCATCGGGGATCAGCAGCAAATCCAGAAATGGTAAAGGGTCTCTTGAAATCGTGATTTCAAATTTAATTGCCGGATGCATTTTGGAGAATTCATCGATGTAATCGTCAATATCCTCCCGAGTGTTGTTAAAAACTTTTAAGAGATCGTCAATGTATCTGTAATACAGAGCTGGAGTTGTGGTACCACGATAGTTTCTAACAAATTTCTCCTCCAGAAAAGCCAGAAACAGGCAAGCGATTACAGGACCAACCTTGGTGCCCATCGGGATTCCCTTTATTTGTCTAAAATAGCTTGAGTTAAATTCAAAACCTGTTAATTCTAAAACCAGGTTTAGAAGACGAATGATTGTAGACGCGGCCAGTAATGGATGCGGGTCAGCATTTAAGAAATACTCTATCGCTTCTGGTAAATCTTCGTGGGGTATATTGGTGTACAGCGCCACCACGTCGAGAATTGCCAGTATAACATCGCCAGTGAATCGAAATTCCTGCAGCTTTTTGAGTAAATCAGAAGAATCTTTAAGGAATGAGTTGGTGCGCTTGAGATAAGGTTGTAGAATTATATCCAGAAGTTGGGAGATGAGTTCTGTAGGACCGTTGACCGACGAAACTATGGGTCGTCCGGGTTTGTTAGCCTTGTGGATTTTAGGAAGGCAATAAAACTTTGGACACCTCGGTTTAGCGGGAATCAAACTTAGAGCCATTTCGGGTAGATCGCCACTTCGAATCATCGCATTAATTTCTTCCCGAATGATATCGATATATTCAACAGTGGGGTCCTCATCAAGTGGAATGTAATACTCGCGATCATCCAACTGACGCATACACTCAGCAATGTATATATCTTTACGCCATACTACAGTAGCGCCGCCTTTGTCTGCTGGTTTTTATTATTTATATTAGACTATTCTCTGCACTGAATTGGTAGGTTATTGAATTATCTTGATAAAGGCATTCAACATTGTTCAGTTGTTTCTTAATTTCCAGACTAGTTTTGGTAAAATGTATTCCAATTTTTAGTCATTTAAATGAATATTTTTAAGTTTCTTCTAGTAGTATCGTGTCGCCGCGTGTTTGAAAGCGTGTACGTGTGCGTGTACAATACACAAATTCGTCGCGTGGGTGGGACATGTGCTCGTTGCACCTCTAATTATTTTACTTGTAAAGAAAGGTTTTATAATCAGTGACCGTCGCGAATAATTTTTGTAATACAAATTACAAATAATATTTATTAATATGAACAACGCAATGCTTGCTTAAACTATTTTATACCATCTATTTGATTCTATTTAAATTCTTTCTTAATTTAATTTAAATGGTTTTTTTATTTATTTTACACTTTGTTTTAATTTAAATGACTTTTTAAATTTTAAAATTAAATATTTTTTTTGTTTTGATTAAATTGTTTAGAACAACTTATTATATTCCAAGTGTTTTTTTATTTTAAGCATTTGACCATTGATCAGAAAATATTCTATTATTTAACAGGAACTGTAACGTTTCTCATTCTGGAGGCCGAACGAAACAAACTGACATTCGGTTTTCTCTGGCTACCCTGGCAACCCGTGCACGGTTTTCAATACTTTTTGTTACATATGTATTTATCCATAGATTAATACAGCTGTACCAAAAAGTATTGAAACCCCGATTATCACAAAAGTGGGGCACCCGGACGCAAATTATTATTTTGTTATTTCATTTTGTACTGCTTCTAGATTTAAAATAAATTATTCCTTCCAAAAATGGGTAAAACTTTGAAATTGATATATTTGATAATAGAACTGCTCATACGATTTACCTAGCTTTCGATTGACGACCTTTATATACTTTAGTATATTGTCCACTGCATTATTTATAGTCCCTTTGCCGTATTAACGATTTTAAATCTACATTTCTGCAGGTAGCATTCTGTACTTGTCTGTGTTAAACTGCTTAAAGCAGTACTGCTTTCAGCAGTTTAACACAGACAAGTACAGAATCTTCCCCGACCTCGGCCGGAATATAGACCGGACAATTTGGATTCGCAGGGGTATTTATTTTGTATTTATTTTGTATTTATTTTGTATTTATTTTGTATTTATTTTGTATTTATTTTGTATTTATTTT
>JAQGAK010001727.1:0-27472 GCA_034696945.1 Lipothrix lubbocki | reverse complement strand
TCAACTCTCCCTAGCAAGTTTCGTCCATTTCTGTGACATTTTTGTTCAGAGTTCAGAAAAGCTCATGGAGACCCTCTACACCGTTTCCATGTATGTAGATAGCACTTGATACATAGTAATTGTTTGGTTGTTTTTATTCATTGTTTTTATTATTATGGTAATTACCGCTAAATTCAATTAAAAGTGAGAACATAGCTAATGCCACGTACGGTATCTCACAAGATCATGCATTTACACCAAAATATCGTGAAACTTTTGGTAAAACCGGTGTGTAAAGTACAGAAATAAAAATTGTCAAATTATTAAGTTAAGATTTGTTGTCGAAATACATTGGCTACAGCTAGTTTTGTCGTTAATTGAATTTCAGGTACAATATCTTTAATGGCGTCGTAATAGTTTTGAATTTGACAGGAATGATTGTAAATGTCAAACTTTTATAAATGCCCTCGTAACCTCCTACGCTAGTGTCGTATGTAATAAGAAACGTTTAATGTTAGCCGAGACGCACAATGATGAGGTGAACGTGGTGGTACACTGTTTGTAATTTTTTCAAGTGTCAACAATATTTTATTATTTTAATTATTATGAAATTACACGTTTGTATCTTTTATCTTTTTAAAGTAATTCCTGAAGCCCATAAAGTTTTCTTCATATATTGTCATACAACTTTTTAAATATTTCATAATTTTAAACACTTTATTTTTAATAGTTATTCCAGCAGCACAAAATTAGATAAAATTATAGGACGATTTGCAGTTGAACTATAGTAATTTTCTTGTTTAGCACACTGTAGTTGTATTATTTCTATTTGACAACATAAACTTGTGGGAAAGTTTATTTCCCTGAACTCGTTAAAAGCAATAACGTTTTGAGTAAAATGTACCCCGCAGACTGTTTTAAACCTTAGGATAATTAGGTTTTGCTTTTCTTTCCGTTCAAAAGTATGTATGTATTTGTATTTATATAAATATTAAAAATAAGAAAGAAACAAGTAATCAACATACTAAATAAAATAATAAATAAAACAAAATATTGATTATACTAACTGTAGGTAGAACTGTTTCGGAATTTTAACGACCTATAATGTTTCGTCAAAACCCAAAGTATTTTAAAACACACCCCATTCGATTACTTCAAAAATGTGGCCGACTAATGGAAAATCCAGCCAGAATTTCTCTTCGTGGGAGGAATTCCGAAACTAAAACAGATCATTTTGAATACATGCTAGCAGCATTTTTCAATATTGCCCACGCTCTCAAAATCATTCCTTACCACTACTCAAGCTCGGAACACAAGTTGAATTTCGTTAATAATATCAGCTTTAAGATCTGGTTCTGGCTGAATTTTAGTGTATTATTGGTGCATCAAATATTTATGCTAATGGAAATCCCAAGGTTGTTAAATGAAGAGGAGAGTTTGAAGAATAAAATCAGTCCGATAATGTACACCGTGCTCTATGTTTCCCTCAACATCAACCAAATTACATTGTACAAGACCTGGGGATGGCTACACTTGGTATGTAATGAGCGCGTGGATGTAACGTTTGAAATTCAGAGTAAGTTTAGATCAATATTAATTAACAATTTAAATGTACACTGGACTCTCGCTATAAGAGATCTCCATATAAGAGAACGCTCTCTCTGTAAGAGATCCTTTGGGCCCGCATGTCCTACATAGTTATATGCATACTAGCTCTCTCTCTTTAAGAGAATTCCTATATAAGAGACTGATTTTGGTGATTTATAGCGTTCTCTTATAGCGAGAGTTCAGTGTACTAATTAATGACTTAAATGAACAAATTAATTTTTCCAATGCTTTTTAAAAAGAATTTTTCCTGTAGAGAAATATATTTTGTATCAAAAAGATTCCAGAAACAACAGTTCTCCTTACTTACAACGGCGACTGCGTAATCTCAAGCGTATGATGCTCTACGGAGCTATTCTTCTTGTCCCGACAGCCGTAATAACGCGCAGCGGCAATGCATTTTTCCTGCCGCAAAGCCCAGAACTAGTGTCAGCAGTGGCGCTAAAATTCTGGCCGAAATTACAGCTGTGGCAAAGAATTCTGGTTGCAATGGTGGAAGCAAATTTAACATTGTTCTTTACGTATTTGTTTGTATTGCATTTAATAATGTTCGTCTTTTATGCGCTGGACGTCACAATGACCCTGAGATCCCTGGGGTACAGCGGGTAAGTTTAAATTTTCAAGTTTTACAATTGATAAAATTTCTCGTATTAGATACTTACAGTAAAATTAATTAACTTTGTAAAAAATTTAGTTCCAGTAACAGGAATGACATGGATTTTTTGCACTTGGTAAAAATCAGCCGATCCTACCACCAACTTTATATTCTAAGCAGCATCTACAGCCACGTCTACAGCGCCATGCTCTTTATCTTGGAAGTCGTTCCACTGGGAATTATCATCCAACGACTTTATCTTGCTGTGGTGTTCAAGAGCTGGTCATTAATGCTCGGCACAGTGGTTCGATCCATCGAACTTATATTATGCTTCCGGGAATTTGCAATTGTCCACGAGACCAGCATACAAATTCGTCAATCCTGGAAATACATTTCTAACCCATGGTTCTCAAAATTTGCAAAATCGGCTAAGCCCATTTGTGTTAGCATTGGTGGTTTCTTCATCGTTGATAAATGTCTGATCCTCACGATAATCTATATAATTATCAATAATACTACTAGTTTAATTGTAGCGACTCGATAGAAATTGTAAAAACTAATCAATATTTATATATGGACAGAAACTTATGGATTCGTCAGGAATTTTTAAATTTAAACAACCCTCCTATAGTCAAACGTTTGTTTATATATAAAAATTATTTCAAAATCCTTATTGCTTTGATGATGAAAGAAATGATAAACACTTATACACCGGACTCTCGCTTTAAGAGATCTGCATATAAGAGAACTCTCTCTGTAAGAGATCCTTTGGGCCCACATATCATACATAGTTATATGCATATAAGCTCTCTCTATAAGAGAATTCCTATATAACAGAACGATTTTGGCATTTTGAACCGTTCTCTTATAGCAAAAGTCCAGTGTACAGTTGTACTCAATTGTATGTCAGATGGTATCTTAGGGCAGGTCCTACATTTTTTGACTTTTCGGGCCGTTTCCGTTCCAGGTATGCACAATAAAACCATTCGAATCGCCTAAACTCGTAAAGTTTTGCTGAATTATTAATCACACCGACGGTAAATTTTTATTCCACACCAAAATCCACACGCAGAATTCATTTGGCTCGGAGTTAACTCCTTTTTTTATATTCTAGGAATGTAAAGGAGCGACTAGCTATTGGAACAACGCCCCCGCATTCTAAAAGGATAATATAATTTAGGTAATAATTCATGATTTGATAATATTTAATTTATGCTTCATCATAAAATATATATTTATTAGATATTTAAAAGATTTTTTATAGATATTTGAAATTGAAAGAATTAATTTAAAGTTTATAGACGTTTTGCTCGTGTGTAAGTACATGTATGTTTCACCGCTATAATATTCGTCAGCGTTATTTGGTTAAATTTGACCATTTAAATCTATTTGGTCCACGGATGAAACAAGTCCTTCTATTTTTATAATCAAAATTGAAATGCAAAAATTCAATACGTCAATATATTAGGTTAACTATAACGGCAGCGTTGTAGTGACTAGTGTTGGCCATCTGAAAATGCCAAGGCATTTTGGGCATTTTCAATCCAGGGCAGAATAAAGGCATTTTGGACATTGATATTTTGGACATTCCTAGGAAGAAAAAGGGCAAAAGTTTAGGCATTTTCAAGATTTTAGGCCATTTGGGAAAAATTGGTATAATTTTTTAGATTTTCCTGAATATAATTGTGACAGAAATCTTACGTATGTAATATTGAATTTAAATTATTATCACTAATTGTTATTATTTTACTGGCGATAGTGTGTCTTTTAGACCATTTTATTTATTTACGTAATTTTTTGAAAAAATATTGAAAAGGACCAACATGCTCAGATTTCTGCCCAAAATGCCCAGTTTTCTGACTAAAATTGGGAATTTTCAATTTTTTGCCATGGTCAGATATTTTGGGCCTTTGCCCAGTAGGCAGAGCATTTTCAACAGGGCGGGCAGAAACATGAGGGCATTTTCATTGCGAAAAACACGATAAAATAAAAAGTTCATAATAGAGCATTCCCCAATGGGTAAATTGTTTTATTGGACATCCGAACATCCCAAAACTACAAAAATTAAAAATCGCGAAAAACGAGAAATACTGCAAAATATACACATTTCTAACGTAATACCGCGAAATTTGATGTCCAACAATTTTTTTTGGAATTTATTGCACAACAAGAAAAATCCTAAATTATTTTTAATCTACTTTTGGTAATAAAACATGTTCAAAATTGAAAAAAAACTCTAAAAATTGTGAAAATGTTGTAAAAAACCTCAAAATAAAACCAGAATAAACAGAAACTAGGGGTACAAAGCGCAAAAAACTTTGAAATTTTGCCATTGATTTCGCGAAATACCGCGAAAAATTGACTAATTTCGTAAAATTGTTAAGGCCAAAAACGCGAAATGGTCCCAGCCTCATTAATCAATAATTTACGAAATATTTACAAATATTTACCTGTTTCACAAATACAACTAAACAAGAAAGGGTTATTGCGATCATGGTGTGCAAAAATTACTGTAGCTAAAAGGAAAAACTAAAAAACTGGTCTGGGAAAGATAATACAAAAAAACTAAAACCTTAAAGGTTTGAAATTTTATTTTGAAATATTTGTTGGGAGCTGTCGGCTGAAGTAATAACTGATTTTTGTGAGTCATCGTTAATATACACAACTACTGACGACACGCAATAAAGTGACGACACATTATTTTGCCCGATTATTAGAATTTTTGCATCCACGGACGATCATCCCATATTCCTGTGTCTAATCTCAATAGGCAATAAATCAATAAATTGATAGCCTGATATTACCGCAGCGTGTTTTTGAGTTATCAGAACATATTTACCTGATTTTATTTACAGATTTGCTATATGATGACGCATGAGTTTTGAGAATGGGAAATAGTTGAATGATAAACAAAAGCTTCTGAACAGGACTTTACACATTTTGTCTGTGGTCATGTATGCTGTTGCAAAATAACTTATTCTTCCATGGAAAATCATAGAATTCAGATGTCAACAAATTCATCCAAACAACAAAACTGGCGTAAGCCACCATATCAATTATATTGTAAAGCCTATAGATACATATTCTATTTAAGCTTGTGTAAGAAGAATACTTATGTGCAACCTTGAACATTTCTTCAGAGCCGGTTGAAATACGAAGTGTATAGTAAATAAATGGCAAAATAATAGTACATCAGCTTTTAATCAGAGCTACACCATGAACCCTTTTAAGTGAAAGTGGAGCATCCATCTGATTGTTGTTTCCTCCCTGCAGCTACTTTCGTCAACGCTGTTATCTTAAATTAAATATTATTACAAGATAAATGAAAGAATAATATTTATTATTATTATTATTGTTCAGGGCAGAATTGTGTCAAAATCACTATGGAGTTTCCGTTCTTGGCACGATATCCATTACATGGTTTAGTATAGTATAGCCACACTGTATAAAAGTGAGTTCCACAAATTTCCATGGAATTACTTCCAAAAAGTAAGTCGTCCCAGTATAGTGAATAGTTTCATTGCTCCTTCTAAATGTTGAATTCAACCATCGAGATTGCCCGTGGAAATCACCAGAACCATGGGCTTCGAACCTATCCGTCCATCCGGGCATCCGAATTGGCCAAGAATACTTATAACCCGATCCGGTCCATCGTCGACAGCATGAAGCCGGAACCGAATCCTGAAAAAGAGATGATATATCTCTCAATCGGTGAGAAACCAACTTTCTCTAACTTACATAATTATTACATAGTAGGTCTTGCTGTTAAAATTCTGTATCGTTGGTGAAGTATCAAAAAGTACCATTTTTAGTGTTGAAGGGATACAAATTGGTACTTTGGGATCCTTCGCCGAAGATGCGTTTTACATGTAGCTAGGCAGTTTTGGTATCTGTGACTGTTATGTGTGTTGTTATTTGAAGTGAATTGATGTTTTTTTTGGAAATAATTTTGCAGGTGATCCAACTACTAAAGGAAATCTTAAGCCGCATGAGTCGATCATCAAAGCCCTTAATAAGTCCCTGATGTCCATGAGCCACAACGGCTACGCTCCCTCCATCGGTTACCCAAAAGCTCGAGAGGCTGTTGCTAAGTATTATTCCTGCCCGGACGCTCCTCTCACGGCTGAGGTAGAAAATAGAAAAATAATAATATTAAAAATAATCTCGACAATAATAAAATGGAATTAATATAGCTCGAACATTTAAATAATTAAGGCTGGGAAATCGCGAAAAACACGATAAAACTAAAAATACGTAATAGAGTATTCCCAGCTGGGTAAATTGTTATACATATTGGACATCCAAACATCCCAAAACCAAAGAAATTAAATTTGAAAATCAAATGCGCGAAAAATGTTGTAATAACGCAAAATCCTGCGAAATATACAAAATTTCGGCAAAAGACCGCAAAATTTGAGGTCCAGCAACTTTTTTCGAAATTCGTTCCCCACAAACGTCAAGTTTAGCCAAAAAATTTAATTCTTATTTTTTGTATCTACTTTTGGAGCTAAACACTGTTGAAATTGAAAGTAATCTAAATTAACTCAGTAAAACTTGTGAAAAGGTTGTTACTAAAAGCCACAAAATAAAGCCAGAATAAACAGAAAATTGAAAAACTGTGGATAAAATCGCGAAATACCGCGAAATTTTGTAATAAATTTCTAGCGAAATATTTGCTAAAGTTTCGCGAAATATTAAGGGTCAAAAGCGGTCCCAGCCCTAATAGTTACATAACATGCACAATCAATGATCTCACTGTTCTTTGACGTGCGACAAACGTTTGTTTCGACCTAATACGTCATCGTCAGGCTGGCGAGAACAGTTTACAAATACATATGGTGATTTAACACAGTCAAAAATTAATTCTATTTTCTGAATTTGGTAGAAATTAAACGATAAAAAAAGCAATCTTGTCAACTGAACAACTTCTGTGTCAACATCGCAAAAATACAGTAAATATAGAGTTTAGGAAATCGGCATGGATATGTATAAATGAGCTCAATAAATTATAATTATATTCAGGACGTAATTCTAACCAGCGGCTGTTCCCATGCCCTGGATTTGTGCATCTCCGCTTTGGCTACCCGCGGACAGAACATTCTTATGCCAAGACCTGGCTTCTCCTTATGCAGAACTCTTGCAAATGGCTACGGCGTCTACACTAAAAGTTACAACCTTCTTGTGAGTTCCGAGTCTTTCCAGCATATACTTTACTATATGAATCTAATTTTTTTTTAAATTGAATACATTAAATTGACTTAAATTAGATATAAATGCTGATTATTAACTTACTAATGTTATAATAAATATCGTCGACGAAGTGTCAAAAGTACCCATTTTTCTGTTGGAGGTATAGAAATTAGTACTTTAGGATCCTATGCTGACAGTATGTGGTAATACTTTTTCAATCGTATTCATCATTGGGCTCTAATAAGCTCGTTTGCACGAATTTAGCCGGACCGTGAGTGGGAAGTGGATCTTGATCACTTGGAATCTCAACTTGACAAGAACACTGCAGCAATTGTAGTGAATAATCCCAGCAACCCTTGTGGCTCCGTCTATACCTCCGACCACCTTCAGCAGATCCTGGAATTGGCTGAGAAGCATCATATTCCTATTATTGCAGACGAGATCTACGATTTCTTTGTGAGTACATTCAGAGCATGAGGATATTTTGCAGCAACCCTTTAATTCACTTGGACCTATGCGCATAACGATTTTTGGGATAATTATGTAATTATGTATGTCCAGGTATTTGAAGGGGAGGAATTTATTCCATTGGCAACTTTGAGTAAGAATGTCCCGATCCTTACTTGCAGTGGCTTGACCAAAAGGTTCTTGGTGCCGGGATGGAGGATGGGCTGGATTCTCATTCACGACCGACAAGCTGCTTTTAAAAATGAAGTATGTATTCCAAAACTAATTATTGTTTGTTTAATATTACTCTTTGTTTTCATACTTGGACTCACAAAATATATAAATGCACGATATTGAATAACATTTTATTACTCTTTCCTTCCGAAGATACGAGCAGCTTTGCAATCTGTCAGTCAGAGGATAATTGGGAGCAATACTTTAGTTCAAGGCGCTCTTCCCGACATTCTCGCCAACACTCCGAAATCATTTTTTGATGAGACGATTTCTCAAGTGCAGGTATACATAGGTGTTGTAATTTCCATTGAATTAATTAATAATAAGTAATATTAGGATGGTGTTTGTTTTATGTGGATTTAATTTTCAACAGCCTCTTATCTCAGGATAAACCAAAAGAATTTTAAATATGTTAATATAATAATAATTATTAGAATTTATATTATTTTTATTAAATTATTTATTTTAAATGGTCATAAATAGAATAACTTTTTTTTGCATGTAAAAAGATATACTACAAGAATGGTTTGACGTGTAAAATTGCATCTAGTTTATTTCTGTTATTTTAGAGAAATGCCGAACTGGCACATGAGAAGCTACGGGACTGCCCAGGTCTCAAACCCATTAAGCCAAAAGGAGCCATGTACATGATGGTTAGCATATTATTAAAATTTGACAAAATTCAAATGTTGTTTATAAATACACTGGAACCTCGCTATAAGAGAACGCTATAAATCACCAAAATCTGCCTCTTGTATAGAAATTCTCTCATAAAGAGAGCTCGTATGCATAAAACCATGTATGACATGCGAGCCCAAAGGATCTCTTATAGAGAGAATCCTCTTATATGGAGGCCTCTTATAGCGAGGTTCCAGTGTAACACATCTTGATCGTTGAATAGAGAATAGGAAAAAAATAATTATATTTGATTTATTTGAATAATAACTTTTGAATTTCTTATAACAGGTTGGAATTGACATGGATCGGTATCCAGATTTTGTAAACGAATTTCAGTTCACGAAGCGTTTGGCGTCCGAAGAGTCGGTTTCTTGTCTTCCTGGAATGGTACGCTTATAATTCAGATATGCCTAAAAAATTTGATTATAACAATACTTAGAAGAATTTATCGTGACAATAATATTCAGATAAATGTGTTTTCAATATTTTTTATGTAAAAAAGTAATATAATATAAATTTATTTCCTTGCTAAATTGTATTAATTCTTTTTATTCCACCCCCGTTAGTGCTTTGACTACATTGGCTACTTCCGCATCGTCCTGACCAATCCTCGTGACCAAATGGAAATAGCGCTAGAAAGGATCAAGCATTTCTGTCGCAATTATTATCAGGATGAACTGAAGCCACTTGAGATTCAAGTGCAATTAATTGATCCGAACTTGGAAATTCACAATCAAATCCCACAGTTCCGTCCAAATAACGCAGCACCCTTCAGATCAGTTGAGCCAACACGTTGAAATGGCTAAATTTTATTGAGGCGGCACATATTGAATGGCAGTGTAATATTTAATTCTGCTGTTTATGATGCTCTTCTAGTTTAATCTGTAAATGCAATCAATTCTTTATTGTTTTATTGTCCTCAAAATAAAGTACGCTTTGAATGACGACTACCCATTGTCACCTAAAAAACTAATGGCAGAATATTTCGAATAAACTTCGTACATGAAAATGTTTGTTGTCAGCCGTCGTGCAATTATGTAAATAATATGAAAAAAAAATAAACAATGATATTTATTAAGAAATGTTCTATGGATTTTAGCTGAAGTTAGCGGAAAATTTTACTAAGGCACTAAGGAGCATAAAGATTTTTACAACTTTCATTATAGTAAAAACTATATATTCATTATGTTTTACAGATTTTGAATGATATTTGGCCGTAAAACAACAAGTATGTACTGCGTTCTGCTGATATGAATGACGCATGTTCTCAACCCAAAGGATCTTTTCCTTGGCACGAGCACCTCGAATAATTACAATAGCACCACCCGCTGCAACAATCAGCCCCTGAGTCGCAAGCGCTACCCCAAGGTCTGCACTGAATTATGAATTTATATGTTCAAAAATGTTATATTTTTTTAATCGCAAGATTCATGGAGTTAATCAAATTGAGATGGAAAATATTTTAAAACCTACCAATCGGTAGGGATGAAAAGCCTCGTCATAATCCCACCACTGCGCAGATGCCGTTCCGATGGTCAGCAGCAGAGCCAATCCGAGCAGGACGTAGCGTGCATTTGATCTAATAAGCCAAATTTAAGGAAAATTTAAGCAACTGCGGTCACGCAATAATTAGGAAAATAAGTTTATAAAAATATTTGTTGAACGTTTTACTGACACTCCCATTGTTGACACTATCCCGAGGATAAATTAAATAACTAGATTTTACTTTAGCTGTTACGGATATGGAAGCAGTTTGGATTTCGAGAAACAAATGACAGTATGGCTTTAAAATCCGAGTGAGGTCACCAGAGTAAAAGTCCAACAATAGGGAATGAGAGAAATATTACAGAATATAAGTTATGATTCTTATATAGTGAAATACTTTTAAACAAAGAAATATTAAAATAATAAGCACGTTCTCCATCAAAATGTTTGTATTGTACTATTTTATTTGATAATTGAAAAACTAATGTTTAAAGTCGTTAAATAACATATGAAAATATATAAATGTTGTAGGATATCATTGGTAATAAGTTTTTGCGATTTAAAATTATGACAAATGTATAAGTTTGGTCTCGGGACTTTACAAAACAAATCTCTATCTAAATAATAATTTTTTATTTATCGCCCTCATAAATGGTGGTCGTAGATTTTAATGCATTATTTTATTTAAGGCACGCCTGTTTCAATGTACGAATTTTCAAACAATGGCGAATAATAATATGTATGTTTATGATCTAATTGTGTATACAATCAAATGAAAATAAGCGCTTGGGAACTTTCATATGTATTCCTAAATATTTAAACTACATTTATTGAAAATTTAACCCATTTATCTAAAAATTCTGCTCTTTACACTGAAATCTCTCTCTTTACACTAAGAGAACGCTATAAACCACCAAAATCAGTCTCTTATATAGGAATTCTCTTATAGAGAGAGCTAGTATGCATATAACTATGTTTGATATGTGAGCCCAAAGGATCTCTTACAGAGAGAGTTCTCTTATATGGAGATCTCCTATAGCGAGAGACCGGTGTAGTTTCAACTATAACAAACACTTCCAAACTAATAAAATTAGCACCACATATGCGCAAAATGTTTGTTAAATGAAATGTTAAAGGAATAAAGGTCGTATTTAATGAAAAATATGGCCAATCGCTAGACTTCTGGTCTAACATGTTAAAAATTCTGGATATTCCTGTTAGATTTAAAATCAATTCAATGTGCATTATTCCTTTATTGGGTTGTAATTATATTTGAAAAATTTGCAAATCCAAAGATGATATAAGATAAGGAAAAGCATATATTTTGGGGAAGAGCGGCGGTACAATATATTTTGAAATTTATCTGTAGTTTTTTTTATTTTCCCCATATTCGCACATCTGGTTTGTCGAGTTAGAGGCATTCGACGCCCTTGATCGTACAAGCGGGGATTGGGTGATATTTACAATCGTCCGCTGGGCAATTATCTTGCGGCTTGCACAGTGGTTTGCATTTATCCCCGTTGGTGGGAATACAGTTCTTGCAAAGGAGCGTCTCAGTACCAAGCGTGCAATTGATTGTTTGGCAATTTTCCGGTATCACAAACGGCCCTTAACAAATATGCGTAAATTTGTATTGCGTTTGGTATCACATTCATAGTAATGTTATAATATAACATGTGTTGTTACAGTACACATATACATAGTATAAATGGAAATAAGAATGGTAATTATAATTTAAAAAATACGTGGATCAGGTTTCCCAAGCGATGAAATGACCATCAGAGCCATTAAAACAACGATGACCAGTTTTGACATTTTAAATGTTTAAGGACTAGCTGGATCAACAGAATGTATTATTAGAATATGATGAATATTTTGTATGTAAAATACAGAAGTGAAAATTGTCTGATTCCAACTGCTAAACTCTAAACGGAGTAATTCCTGGGTTTATATTGAACGAAGAGAATTGTGAGCAACAGTGGCAAAACGACAAACCGTAGTAAAATTTATTAAAACATCGTCGTCACAGAAGCAAGATGTCATAAATAAAAAAAACATCCAATTTTTGGTTTTTATTAATTTTCAAATTTGATTTCAAAGAAAAAATCAAAAGCATTATGAGAATTTTTTAAAGCATTGAGAAAGTATTTTTTAATGATAAGAGATACAAATATCATAGCTCATAATCACTTGTATGGTTAAAGTCAAATAATGTAATCAAATTGATTCCATATTTTAACATTAGTGAATTGTGTACTGCGTCGTAAGTCAAATACCATAGCGGTATCAGTGAAATAAACTATATTCCTTTCTCTCGTTATTTAATTTAAAAGAGATCCATCAGAAACTTTTCTAGGAATCCTATTCATACACATATATAAAAAGTCCCTGTGATTAGATTTTTCATAGTTGGGCACTTAATTGAAGGACTTGGCAATAATACAAAATGGAACGAAATGAATTCGTACTGTCTAAAGCGGACATTAAATCAATGAATAGGGGTAAGGCAAGTAGCAAATCATTCAATCCATTAAATTGGAAAGCACGAAGGAACAAGAGACTTAAAGATGCTGGACTTGAGTACAAAATAGTGAAAGGAAATCGAAAGGGCCAAGTCATCCCGGCAAAGGAACCCCCAAATGGGGTACATAATTTCCATTTAATAAATAGCATTGAACCGAAGAGACAATGTTCATATTGTAGTAGTATTTAATTCAATCTGAATTAAATTATTATAGGAAAGAGTGTGTAAATGTTCGAAAACTGGATGTCAGCTCCCCAAAGATGATTTACATGGTTTGTTCAAAAGTTATTATGAAATGGATTCTAGAGCGCAAAACCGATTTCTAGCTGACAGCATTGATGTGAGCTCCCCAGTGAGAAGAACGGTTGATGCTGATAAATCACGGAGATCGTACACATACATGTACGCAATTAACTACTATTAAATACTAATTAACTAATAATAAACTTTAAATCTAAGACTTAATTTAAACAGCTACTGGATAAAATTCTGCGGACGACGGCATCAAGTATGTGAAAGAATGTTTCTTCAAGTATTTAAATTGACGGAAGGTAAACTGAGAACCATAAGAGAGAAATTGAAGCAAGGGAAATTTTGCTTTGACGATGGCAGGGGTAAAACCAAAGGGGTCCATTATAAACTAATAACAGATGAACTTCGGGAGCAGATTAAAGTTCACATCGATTCATTCCCGAAGCATGAGTCCCATTATAGTAGAGAAAAAGTTGATGCCGAAAAGCGATTTCTTGAACCTGGATTGTCAGTCAGCCGTATGCATGTAATGTTTAATAACCAAATGAGCGCAGAGGGGAAGCCGGAATGTTCATTAGGGACCTACCGCGATGTGTTCAAAAAGCTTAATCTGAGTATTGGTAATCCTGTTTCTGATAGTTGTGGTTACTGCGATGAATTACGTTCCCGAATTAATCGTGAAACGTCGGTATTAGCGAAGACCGAATTAATAAAAGATCGCAACAAGCACCTTCTTATTGCAGAATCCGCGCGAAAAATGAATCAGGACGACAAGAATGATCCTGATAATGCAAAATTTTCCATTACAACTGATATGGAGAAGGTTTGATTAATTAAACTTGCCACTATTTATTTATTTTAAATTAAATAATTAATTAAATTAAAACCTGTAGGTTCTTTTTGTGCCACAATTAACTTGTGGTGAACATTTCTTTAAACGAACATTAAGTACGTTTAATCTTGGCATTCACGAGACCGGAACTTCTAACGGCTTTATGTACGTCTGGGACGAGACGGTCTCAGAACATTGTTCTAAAGATGTCATAAGCTGTATTTGGAAATACATTATGCAAACGTTTAATGTTCTTGCGGAGAATGAGAATCGAGAACTCATAATTTGGAGTGACAGATGCGTAGGACAGTATAATAACTCATATTTTGTCCTCTTTCTGAAATATCTTGTTGATAAAAGCTATTTCACTCAAGTCGACCACAAGTTCTTTAGTACTGGGCATTCCTACATGTCATGTGATTGCGATTTTGGTCACATTGAACGACGGTTTCGTCAAGTCTTACCAATTGTACCAACTGATGTAGATGAAGTGATCAAAACAGCCCGCATCGCAAATCCATTTCGACTAACACGAATGACTAATGCTGATTTTATAAACTTCAACATTTTGGCTGAAAATGCATCGCTTCAATCTTCATTAAAAGTGACCCAATATCTTTGGTACAGATACTCCAAGGATCAGCCGAACAAAATCTTAGTAAAATCTACTCATTCTGACGAAAATTGGATCACTTTTAAAATTCTAAATCGGAAGAATACAAAAGTAGATGCTCCATCATTTAAATGTATTGCCTTACCACAAACGCACACTGAGCCCATTCAAATAAAAAAAGAGAAAGCACAAGATCTCAGATCCCTCATGAAGAAGATAATTGACCCCGACAAGTACACGTACTATGATAATTTGACGAAGTTTGTTGCCCAGAAATCCTAATTATATGAACGTTATATTATTAATAAGATTGTTCATTAGTTTATAGGTAAGTTTTTACTATCCATTTTGTTATCAAAATTAAATGATAAATCATACATTACTTCTAGTATTTGTTTTCTTATTAGTATTTGAATGCCATCTAGGTTTCCTATATTTAAATACAAAACCGGAAGTATACCCGCCAACTTAGGTCAACACCCGCCGCAACAAGCATCTTAAGCAGAATTAGTAGAGGCGACTATAAGAAGCTACGACATTCAATGACTCTTCTTATGTCAAAACGGCAGCGCGCGAAACCGCGAATATAAAATTATTTTTGGTGCGGTCACCGTTATGTTTATTGTTGTGTAACGAGAAATCCAGGTAAGTATTTTAAATTTTTTTAATCATATATATTGTTTTAGTCAGTCAATTATACTTATAATTTAACGCTATTACTATGATTCGATGGTGCCCTGAATGTGAATCTTACTGAGTTCTAAACTAACTTTAGTCTTGTGAGGATAATGAGGGAAAAAAAGAAATCAAAATTAAAATTTGCTATCTTTTCTACTCCTTAGGTCTCCGCCGCCGCTGAAGAGCCCTACAACTCCATCTTGACCTCCCACACTACTTTGGAACACTTCGGCTGTGCTTTCATGGTTGATAACGAAACAATATCTGCCGCGGTAATTTGGACATTAAAGGCCCAACATACACCAGCTTGAACCGTCTCATTGGGAAAATTGTATCCTCCATCTCGGCTTTTCTCCGAATCGATGGTACCTTGAATGTGGATCTTACGGAATTCGACTTCTCAAAATGTAGCAGTGTTTTGATCAGCGTGTTGTATTAGTGTTTAAGTGAGCAGTATTTAGTTTTTCTTAGCGAATAAATTAGTAAGTGCTTCTTATGTGTTTCGACGAGTCTGCTCAACTATGTGCCTCATTAAATATTCATACATTAGTTTGCATGAAAATCTAAATATTTTTAATATAAAATAATGTAATAAATTTTTCAGATTCTTTTGCTTTGTTTATTATTAGCTAATGTTGTTGACATTTAAATAATTGTCACCTATAGATACCGAAATGTGAAGGAATTTAAATATTATACTTATGGTTTGTTGTTTTGCCAGTGGCATTCACAATTATAAACTAAAATGAAATAATGTAACATTCAGCTAATGTAAAATCATGTGCGTCATTCGAATGTTTGGACTGATCCAAACAGAAGTTCTGCGGTTCTTGTCGTTTCTGACACTTTTTACGGCCTATTTTGAACAAAGGAGACTCAGAGCAGCATAGGAAAAATTACTATTACTGGATATAATAAATTAGATTTTTCCATTGCTTGCCTGAAATTAATAAATTGCTGCTAAGGCCTTCAGCAGCACATGTGCTCTTAAACTTGGGTTAGAAGAAGAGAAGTAATGCTGTAATAATACGATCTACACTTATGTATTTGTCTAATAATTAAAGCAGATATATTTTTAATGAATTATCTCACATGGCAAGCATTGCACGGTATATGCCTGTAATTATTATATTATGTATGTATACATATACACCGGGCTCTCGCTATAAGAGATCTCCATATAATAGAACTCTCTTGGTAAGAGATCTTTTGAGCTCGCATATCATTACATAGTTGTATGCATACTAGCTTTCTCTATAAGAGAATTCCTATATAAGAGACTGATTTTGGTGATTTATAGCGTTCCCTTATAGCAAGAGTTCAGTGTAATACGTATGTATATCATGGATGAACCTGCACCAACGTCTTTGTTGAAAGGTTATAGGAAATGTAAGATTAGTGATTTGTAACGTTCTCTAATAGCGAGAGTTCAGTGCAAATTATTTGACAAATTTCGGGACATTTTAGAACTGAAGGAGTTCAGGACGCATATGTGTTTTTCAACAAGTGCTATATGCACTATAGATTATATGATTAGTACTTCGGATGGTTAACGGTGAACCTCGGAAAACAAACCTTTTTTAAACACACTGTGCTTTACACTGCATTGGAACAAGTGCCTTCACGGCTTCAATGCTTAAAAACGTGTCCCAACAATGAGTGCCTGATGGACAAAAGCGTCCTTCCCATAAATGTGCTTCATCCTTCGACGTTCATATCATCACCACATATGTAGTTGTGGGCCACTCAAGTGCTCACACTTGAGCATAGAAAGAATGCTGCTAGACAGATTGGCGCCGTGGGAGAACGACCCGGGCTGCCTCTTTAGAGAAGGCAGCTTTCATTGTTAGCATAACAAAATAGCTTGGCCATTGAATGAAATGAGGGAGAAAGGTATGCAGCAGGGCCAGACATAAGAGGAGGAGAGGGAAGTCCTACACTCTCAGATATCGTCATCATCTATTCGTCAGGAGCTTCATTCAATGTTGAGCGTACATACTACATATGTATATTAATACATAGGTACTACACAGTGAGAACAATTTGTTTGCCTTGAACACCTCACAGTACTTGTCACTTCACTCAATTTCCATTGATATCTTGTTTAAAAGAATCTTCAACACTATTATATTATATACTCCCTTATACATTCACACATACAAAGTGCCCAATACTAGGAATATGATTTTAGCCCTATTGTTGTCATGTATAATCCCACAGGAATCACACACACACACACGTGGTTTATTGCAGTATCATTATTTACACACCCACGATGTCGAAAGTCACTACACATAATCACCGTTTTTCCTATGCATTTTGCTATTACACTGAACTCTCGCTATAAGAGAACGCTATAAATCACCAAAATATGTCTCTTATATAGGAATTCTCTTATAAAGAAAGCTTCTATGCATATAACTACGCCGAACTCTCGCTATAAGAGATCACTATATAAGAGAACTCTCTCTGTAAGAGATCATTTTGGCACACATATCATACATAGTTATATGCATACTAGCTCTCTCTATAAGAGAATTCCTATATAAGAGACTGCTTTTCGTGATTTATAACGTTCTCTTATAGCGAGAGTTCCGTATGTATGATATGCGGGACCAAAGGATCTTATACACAGGGAGTTCTCTTATATGGAGATCTCTTATAGCAAGAGTCCGGTGTATAGGAATTCTCTTATAGAGAGAGCTATTATGCATATAACTATGTATGATATAAGGGGCTAAAGGATCTTTTACAGAGAGAGAGAGAGTTCTCTTATATGGAGATCTCTTATAGCGAGAGTCCGGTGTATATTGCTTTAATTTATCTCGTTTTCTTTAAAAATCCACAATATTTTGCTGCTGAATTGTTTAAAAATTACTAGCATTTAACGTATTTGATAACTGATAACTTACTTAATATTTTACAATACAATTATGTTCTTACAAGCAAAAATGGCAAATAAAAAAAAATACATACATGGATGTAATATGAATGCCATAGTCTTTCTTTGGGAAAAAAAGATGATTCAGAAAAAAATTATTGACAACCAACCCCATAGACATTAGGGACATTATATAGAGAAGGCAGGAAAAGGAACTTTTGGTTTTGTGAATGGGAATGCGGAGAAGGAGAGAATGAGGAGAAGATGAGATGGCTTTACTGTGCTGGTGTGACAGATGGATTACATACAAACTATCATCACGTCATGATTGTAAGACGGGGGTTCTTACAATCTACTTATTCATGCTTCCTTTTGTGTCCCTTTATTTTTAACTTCTATGTATCTCCGCTCTTCCTTATAAGACGAGCGACTTTTATGAAATACAAAGTATGTAGCTTCTTCAGACGTTTAAATACAAAAACTTAAAATATTGACGGACATGTTTTCATATTTAATTTTCGATTTTATTTAAAATCTAATAAAATCCCAAGAAAATTATTTAAATAACTAAGGATTTTAAAAAATTGCAAAAATTTCATACAATAAATAGAAATTTAACAAATTAATTACATTTGGAATAAAAGTAGAAATTTAATGCAATTTTGAAATTCAAATAGCATAGCAATATGTTCCAAAACTTGGGAACGGAAATAAAAAGTACCGGGGAATGACAGCTCCGGCACAAAAAAATCACAAAAAAATTAAGGTAGGACGATGCACAAGGTAATTATATACAACACTCATGTACGAGGATAAATATTGTGGGTGAAATGGAGACGGTAAATAACATAAAGGCTGGGAGTCATATTATTGGTGAGTGAGAAGAGGAGGAAGTTAATATCCTTGCATGGAGAAAAGATGAGCTAAGGAAGAACTATTCTGTATACCTAATACTATGTACATTTTCAAAGATTGCATTCATCTCAGGCCCAGCAACCCATAAGAATACAGGGATGAGTGTGGTCGGGGTATGAATGACTTGTGTAGTAAGCAAGGCATATGTCATCGAGTTCCGTCAGGTGGACAAAAAAAGGACGAAATCCCATTTCAGACAGAGATAAATTGTTTGCATGAAAATATAAAGCTCCCACTTCCGCACGCATGAAATTTCTTCTTCGTCTTCTTCCCTGTGAACAAAATGTCGTGATAGGGAAGAAAGCTTTGAATCTATTTTAATTTATTTAATTACAGAGTATTACATGCGGAATCAAAATAATTATTAGAAATAACTTACAATTTAAACAACAAATTCTAAAATTTATAAAATTATTTTTAAAATTTGTACAATTTTCGGTCGATTTAGATATAAAAATGCACAAATATTTCTAAATTTAATCTAAGAGTAAATTTAACATCTTTGTGTAAAATTCCGGAGTTTAATTCTGGAGTTTAATTCTGGCGTTTAATTCTGAAAGTTGTGGATTTATTTTGCTGCGTAAGTTTTTCAATGTTCCAAATTTAAAAAAAGCGCAGCCTTCCATGGTGGGGGAAAATAGCTCGGCGGTAATTGATGTAGTAAAGATCAGTGTTAAGTAATGTTGAGGTTCGGGGAGATTTCCGCAGCCCGCTCTTACGCCAATATAGACGGCACTTGGAGGATTATACGGCCGAGCTCCGCGATCTTGTGCTGCAATATGTGAAAAGTCAGTCCGGGATTTAAAATCCACATAAAGCAATAACGTCTGTCGTAAACAAGGGTGGATGGACTTACTGTGACATTTAGTCAGGCATGAAAGGGAACAACTTGCTGAAAGGGCAAGTGTGAAAAATGAGTTAGTTTGCCACCCTAGTCAGTTGACTTGGCCACGCAATCCCCAGGGCATGCTCCTCAATTTGTCACCTTTTCCCATATTAGTCCGCCCGGCAGCCACATCTGCTCTCTCTCTCTCCGTCCAAATTTCTACATTTCCCACTGCAAAAACCACGCGATTCTGTATCAATTTCTGAAAAACATACAAAATTTTCTTATTAAATTTGCACTTTCTTTAATGTTTTGCTAAAACAAAATCCTACGGAAGAATTTCCTAAATATTGAATAAAACGCCCGCAAATTTCCAAAATACAGATAAATCATTGTTAAATTGTGCAAAAAGAACAAATTTCTTACAGATTTGCAGAACAAATGTTTAAATCGTAGCAATTTTGCATCAACTACAAGCCACACAGTCCACTCTATACTTTACTTTTCTTAAAAAAATATGCAAAAATTTATAAAATTGCATTTTAAAACCGCAACTTTTTAAAAATTCGTAAAATTTGAAAATTTTAAACACTGAAATTTGACAACTCCAAAAAATTTGAAGCAAGTTGCCCAATTGTTTATAAATATTTGCATCCATTTATTATTTTTATTATTTAAAACACAAAACGAATATTCTGTCTATTTTTCTTAATTTTATTGAAAAACCTTGAAATTCAGCTTAATTTTTACATAAAAAGAGTCATCAAACTTTGCCCGACCCTGCCTAACTCTGATAAAATGGGACAATACACTCGGCAAAATAAAACGAAATCCCTCCTTTCACATGCAAATGCATGAATTATCAAATCTCCCCAGAATCCGCCAGCAGAAAAGACTTCCAGACAGTCCAGAGTTCCATGCTCTGCCCCCACCCCATGCTCCTTTACAACACGAAAATTTATAAAAGCCAAAATTTGTTTGCGGTTGAAAGGCCTGAATTTAAAATCGCTCTAACATATACCGCTATTGTTGAGTGCTGAAAAGGAAGAAGATTTTAGGGAATAGAAATAGATACATACCTATCTACAATAGGAAACTTTACAGCGTAAATTCCTAACGTATACAAAAACTTTGGGCTTACGGGGGTGATTTTCTAATGAAGTTTGGCAGGAGAGAGAGAGAGAGAGAGTGAGAGAGATAGAGCTGACAATGCATTGAGGATGAGATTGGATCCTTTTCACTCCATTTTGCTGCATAATATTAAAATAGATATATGTACATTTGACTTTGGAAATTTTACATTAGCAAAGCTTAAATCCCTTTGGTGGTGGTGGATCTATCGACGTGTATAGTTTAAGGTATCAAGTGGGGAGATGAGCAATAAGTGAGGAGCAACAGATGTGCTAAAGATGTATAGATATATACATATATGTATATTCAAAAATCTTCTTCTTTTTCTCCTTCGTCTTCTCGTTCACTCACTCAATCTTCAAATGTCAGGACACAAGTCAGGAACGGCATCAGCAGCAGGAGCAGAAAAGCGCCTTCACCACACAATCCTCCGATGACTTGTGCATGTAAAATTATATTTAGTAATCTGATTCTATGCCTAAAGCTGAAAATTTCCAACAAGTCATGTATTACTTTTATATGTGTATATACATATATGAACTTATTGCATTTAGATTGACGAACTTCTTTTCCTTCTCATCTACACTTTTTCTTCTTCTTCGACTTCTTCTTCTGCCGTTCCCGTTCTAAATCAAGGTTGTAAAATCTTTTGCTGCTGAAGTGTCGGGGATATTTTAAACTGCTATGCTAGGTTTGGTGCATTACGTACATATGTATTTCGTTGGAGATCGAGAGTCTTGACTATTTAATATTTTTTTATTACCTTACTTTTTCCTCATCGCCTCTCCATGTTTTTCCATTGGGACATTAATCACCCGACGATGTTAACCTTCATGTTAGCATTTTCCCTTTTTCAGACGCAAATGGCCATTGCTTTGGAATTACATATATCTATGCATATTATAGTATTGCTTATATGTGAAATTTAAAGCCTTGATGTGTTATACATAGTATGTACATATATAAATGCTCTATATAGAAGGAAACATATATGTAAGATGTTGGGATCAGAATTTAGCGAGGACTTTAAATTTCCAGCAATAAGGGCTAAAATATACGTACGCATGTCTTAGGTTCATAGATGTGTACAGAAAACCTCTGTTAACTCTCTGCCCTTTTGCCCTTCTTACAAATTTTATGGTGTTTTCTCTGGCTCTAATGACGTCCATTCATTCATCCGGGCCAAAGTTATCTGCTGCTGAAGTGTGAATCGACAAAACCAGATACACTCTAAATGCTCGTAATTCTGTTCACAGGACCAACAGCCATGGTTCGGAAAGTCAGCTCTTGGGAATCTGTTCGGGGCCAAAGTAAAGAGATCATTTAGAATTTAGACTAATTTATACTCAAATTCTCAACTCAATTTTCAGGGTTGGAGTTCAAAATTATGGGTGGACCATGTTACGTGATCTAGAATTCAACCGCTGCGACTATTTCTAGCTGTCTCATATTATTGAGCAGACGGAGAAATTATTGGTGGAGATGTTCCGTGATCTAGAATGCAACTATAGGTGTAATGGAATTTGTTTAGTCTTTTAAAGGTAAATTATGCGTGGACATGTTACGTGATCTAGAATTCAACAGTTTCAACTATTGGTATTTTAGACTTCTATCGGCAAATAATGCGTGAAATTGTTCCCTGATCTGGAACTCAGCGATTACAAAGTTAGTTTTATGGTCAAATCATGTGTGGAATCGGTGCGTAATCTAGAATTTAAAATAGGAATCTAATTTATATAGTTGCGTTAGGAATTCATTATTATTTAATTTGAAAATAATTTGCAGTAATGTCCATTTTGTTTTAAAATCTAAAATTTTACGTGAATGTTTGTATGCTTTTATAAAGGAAAAATTGACTAAAATAGAAAAAAGGCTTTAAAAAATTGACATTTATTTCCAAAATGACAAATACTGACTGCTCGAACCTTTAAAAGAGCAAAATGAGCCCTTGTATAGTAGTAATAGAATTTATTGTTGAATTGAAGGTTTAGGTTTTGCCGGTTGTATGTAGTAGCAAAGCTGACCCACAAGATGTTTAAAACCAATATGTGGGTGGGCCGCTCACAGAGGAACATACATATATGTACGTACAATGATTCAACAGAGAAAGGAAGAGAAGAAGAAGAACAAGACGAACAAGAAGACAAGATCATTTCATCCCTCATTTCAACTCTCATACCGTCAAGTCAATTGAACACAAGAGAGTGAGAGAGAATAAGCAATAAGCTTCCACACACATACACACACACACACATGTGGACAGAGTAAATAATACAGCCGTTCACACTTATCCTCTTCCGCTTAGCACAGCCCACACTCCATGCATACTTGACATATTCTACCCTTCTCCTGCTACTTCTTTCCACCCTCCTTCACTAACACTAACACATACACACACAACTGTTTATTTACAATATAAAAGGCACCAATTGAATTAACCTGCCCAATGCAATTGAAAGGTTATTCACGCTATATTTGCTATCCTTTTTTCCTCGGATCATACGCACAATTGAGAGATCTCAATGGTGAAGGATACCATTCAGGATTCCAATACCGTATGTAATTACATGCGTTTTAGTATAGACTGTAGCTATAGGGCTGTACTTTTTAAGTACATAGGCACATATTCACATATACCGTAACACAAGAGCTTCTGAAAATTTGCTGTCTAAACTTTTGGCCCTTGTCGTCCAACAATCCAATCCAATTGAACTTCGATGGTGTGGTGCTGGTGAAGTTCGTGAGGAAATAAAGAAAGAAGGATATGAACGTCCAAATAAAGAATAAATACTCATAGCGCTGCTACTTAAATTGCGTATGTTGCTATGCCTATAAGCTCATAACGTGTACAATTTAAGCATATAACGCGTACAATTTAAGCATATAACGCGTACAATTTAAGCATATAACGCGTACAATTTAAGCATATACTGTGTACAATTTAAGCTTATTACATGTAAAATTTAAGCTTGTAACATATACAAAACACCATAATATATACAATGTATAGGTATATAAATACGTTTAACAGTTGTAGAAGAGAAGAGAGGCAGGATGATTTTGACAGACTTACTTAAAGGGAAAGAAGAAGAAAAAAGGATGAAGAGGGTGAAGCTTGTTGTAGGATGAGAGCGGGAGAAAAGGAAAAGATGAAGGAGAAGAAGAAGGAAGAGAGCGAGAAGGGAAGACGGAACCAAATGATCTATGGGTATTTAAAACCGTAAAGTATTTTGTACAACAAAGTATTTGGAGGGCGTGAAATGTTCCGCTACATGGATTGAAATCCCATTGATATATTATAACTGATGTGCTGTGTGGGGGCAATGCAGTGAACCCTGTAAATGCCAATGCTTTGTTACACAATATTTCTATACTTACGATAATTCATCCTTTGTGTTTCTATACACTTATTTTATACCCATACTAAAAATAAGTACATACACAAATTTCGGATTAATTTTCTAATGCTAATTAAATGTTTTCAATTGTCACCATTTAATATACCAGCAAATTTTTTGGCGAAAATTACATCAATGTTTTATAGAATTTGCAAACAAAATTACTAAATGTGTAAAGTGAAAATTCAAATTCTGGTCTAATTTTGTACAGTTCAATGCATTACATTTTCAAAACAGTGCGGTTTTACTCATGCGTCGAAAAATTCTGTGCTTCCAAATATTTAACGTGGGCCGGACGTCAAACATGGAAAATCGATCTTGTAGAATCCGAAACAAATTTGTTTTATTTGACAGCTCCAGCGAGCAGCAGCAAAAGCTAAAGTAGATGCAGAGTAAAAGAAGAAGCAATAAGCTCTGCCTACTACAGTATCATAGCTTTTTAGCACTGACGACAACAAAATTTGGTAAAAGGGTCGTCTCGTGTGAAAAAAGTCATGGAGTGCATTGCTGCTATTTAGGACTTTTTGGGTTTTGTAATTTGTAACCAGGGTTAATAAGGGATGTATGTATATGTTGGAATTGAAGAATGGAATGAATGTTTGCAGACGTACAAGATCACGAAAAAATTTGAGATGCGTTAAAATCTGGCGATATTTGTATTTAGAGGTACGCGGATTATTTTTATTTTTGACAGACACATAGCGGCTGACAAAATTACACTCGAAATAATTCAAAGAATAATCTTTATTCTCGGGTAAACTAAAAATTGTGGGTTTTTGAATTTAGTTTTGCAATCGCCTTATCCAAGCTTACTTTCTACGGTTGAATGATAGACACTTAGAAACGAATTAAATTCGCCCCATTTATCCTTCTGTTCATTTAATTTTTGTTTTGACAAATTTGTAATAACTTTGGCTACAAATTGTCATACCAAGGTTGCACATTTAATCGCTCCATTTTGTAAATTTTGTACTTCAAATTGAAAAAAAAGATTTCTAAAATTCCTTCAATACCAATAATGTTAGGCATAACGTTCTACTATAAAAACGCATTTTTGTCAAACGTTTTGAAAAATCATCAAATTTTTCAAATTGTAAGTAAAAATTTGTAATCTTTGTTGTTTAAGTGTGGAAATTTTGTTGTCAAATTTTGTTTCCACATTCTGTTGTCAAATTTTGTTGCCACATTCTGTTTTCAAATTTTGTTGTCTAATTTTGGTGTCAAATTTTGTTGCCAAATTTTGTTTTCTTACTTTGTTGTCAAATTGTTTTGGTAAATTTTGTCGTCAAATGTTTTTGTCAAATTTTGAAGTTCCTAAATCACAAAAAATTGTAAATTTTCCGCCACAAATTATCACAAAAAGCCTCAATTTTTTTTCATCATTTTTAATAAATTAATAAATTTAAGTTGTTTGTTCTAAAAGAAAATAAACTTTTGAATTTCAAACGTTGAAGAGTTTAGAGGGCCGAGTAAAAGTTGACTTTACTTTTATCTACCGAGTTTAAAATATTTGTGGGGACTCAGGACTACAAGGGACATTTAAGCGGGGTTTAGAAAAACAAAGGCAAGTATCGGAGCGAAGAGATAAAAGCTGTTTGAGTTTCACGCAAAAGTATTTGTTCTCTCAGGAGTAATATAGCAGTACATATATAGCTGTATATAATAGATTAGTACTATATAGTTTAGTTTTGATAGCCATGCTATTTGTGTGGCTTGCGGGAGAACAAATGTATAAAATCATTCCGACTATGTACAAGAAGTCCTCGTCGCATCCCCAAATAACAGATCTCATATGTCAAATTCTCCCATCATCCATTTCCAGAGCAGGAGCTCCTCTCCGTCGTCCGGGCATTAAAGGCAGGAAATAAGAATTCCAGATCTAAAACCGTCCGTGTGCCGTTCAAGTATTTATCAACTCCATTGCATTATACATACATATGTACAATCCCCCCCTTTGAAAACATAGGAGGACGATGATGATGAGATGATGATGACGAGGATGACGACAAAGAAAAAGAAAAAGAAGAAAGACGGAAAAGGAGAATACGTTCTTAGGAAAACGTATTAGATCTACATAGGAGCGGCTCAATTCATATCTAATTACATGTGCAAGGGTTGGTTGGTTGGTTCTTCTTTTTCTTCTTCCTTTCCTTTTGATAATAATAGATGTACTTTACAACGAAGTCAGGACTCCGCGGGCGCTGCCCTTCCCACTCCTCAATTCCCACTGCTGAGTGCAAAATTGACAATATAAGAAGGACGACAAGTTGGAGGACGGCGGCGAGCGACACACGCCCTCGCTTCCCACACTTGGGGAAAAGTGGATATATATTGCCCAAAAGGAGGAAATTGTCGGACTGACTGGAGAGGTTAGGATGAAAGTGGAAATTTCAAGGAAAACAGGCAGTCTGGCAGAATAATCGAAAAATGCTTTGTTTTCAGAGACAACACGGCCGTCATCTCAATCCAAAGATTACCTTTCCCCATTGAAAATAAATGCAAATATCTCGAGGCGAGCCGAGGCATTATCCCGGAAAATTACTTATAAGACCCGCATCTTAACGACTCATCACATGGGAAAAGTCAGGCAAATTACCCGCGAAGAGACCAAAGGCTCCATAATAGCTCTCTTAGTTGTATTGCTTCTCCGTACATATAATTATTCATAGATGGGGAAAATAAAAGTAGCGATGCAAAAGCCAAATTATTTTTTACGTAAAAGCGTTTGTCTTATTTTCGTGCACAAAATAATGACGTGAGAGCACGTTTTCAATTTTGTATTGTTTCAAAAACTTTGTCATGTGATGTTTTTAAATTATTTCACAATCGTGAATTTCTTCCCACAAAAATAGTTATTTTCTACAATTACACAATTCATGTTGGTTATCTCTTGGCAAGTAATTTTCCTGTAACATATTTTAAATGACGTTTTAAAATTTCGTTGTTATTCTGTAACACATTTTTTCAAATTTTCAACATTTTATTCACGAACCTTACACACTTGATATTTTGGGGGAAACTTTTGTGACGTTTTTGGAGAAAATGTTTTACCTTGTAGAAATTTTGTGAAGTTTTTGTATCATATTTTTAACATTCTTGTAACCAATTTTGACCATTTTTGTATCAAATTTTCAGAGCTGGGCAAATTACATTTCTGCTAATTACTAATTACCAATTACAAATTACATTTCTTATTGCTCCAATTACTA
>JAQGAK010001726.1:0-27479 GCA_034696945.1 Lipothrix lubbocki | reverse complement strand
AAATCGACACTCATCCTCAAAATTTTGTGAGTTGAGGACGGATTTGAGTGTGAGTTTGGTTTCCTGAATTCCAGCCTTAATTCGTTTAGCTCCATATAACTGATCCAACTTATTTAAATGTCATACATATGGTTTAGTTTTGTATATTATTGCGCATTTTTCTATCTATTTTAATTCTCTGTTGTTTCTACGATATTATTATAAATAATTTGACTTTTAGTTAAACTTAATTAGATTTATTTGCAGTAAATAGTTCATGAACGTTTGAAATATATAATTTTCATTTGTTCATAGCTCTATTTCTCTGTAATAAAAATCATGAACTTAACGTTTTAAGTAACAAAATAAACAAAATACGTTTATATTCATTCTTTTGGTGTTAGAAATAATCAGATGATTTTAGTTTAAAATTTCTTACCATAATGGATATTTGTTTCCGATTGTCAATAATGGGAAATGGTTAGTAAGTTTTACACGAATAAGCTTTTTAGTAAATTATTACGTAAATTAGGACCTGATTCTTGTTATAGTCTAGCTTACCGAATGATTATCGTAAATAAAATTTATTATTGTCTAGTCTGTACAAAGTCGAAGAAAAATATTTATTTATACACATGAGTGAAATTGGTGAATGGTTTTGCATGAAATTGATGCGAGTTTTGATTCAAAGTATTTGTTTGGTAGTTTTTGTTTTTGCATGGTAGTATTCCTCTATAAAGGTTATATGTACATATATTGTCCGCCAACCCTTCCGATGTGCTATAATTTCCACCTAATCTCTCTCTCCACCAAGACTGTCGTTAATTCAGTAAGGGACGTGCCACAAATTACGTAATCCGAAATTCGTGAATTTTCGGACCCACCCACCCTATTTAATTACAGTTTTAACATTGCGGTAAATGGGAGAAATTTTGGGACCCACTGACTCTTTCGATGACGTAATTTGTGGCACATCCCTAACCTCAGAATATACCAAATATCACGCGTCGAACGGGATGCAAGCACCACGTGACGCCCGCTTCCCGCGCTGGCCATGATTTTGGCACATCGCCAGTTTTGAGAGTTCAGCAACTTTGCTCTGCTGGTACAGTTTGAGATTTTAGTGTAAAATCATTATAGCACATCCTGAAGTTTGGCCGACGATGTCCAGGATTCTCTGTAATAATCCGAAAGAACGCTTTCGTCTGTGGATGTGGTTAAGACGAGATAAGATGATAAGTAAGACGAGATTCGTTATTGGGAGCCCCATACATTGTGGCGATTTCACGAATATAAATAATTGTTGAGGTTCGGGAAGGGGAAGAGTACAAAACTGTGATTACAACTCATATCTTTTCGCGCACATATTAATCTATAGTTCGTCAATCTTTGGGTTGATATTTCAATGATTGGCCCTTGCAAAAGCATTTGTTATCAACACATACATATGTATGTGTGGCTTTATGAAAGGTAAAAACGCGAACACTGAAGTATATTAGATTAGTGCAGACACTAAAGAATGACTGCAGCCAAAGATTTCCAATAATTTTTGCCCTACAACACTCCAGAGGAATATTTAGATACACAAAATTTTTCAGGTATTACATACTAAAACAAAGCCAATTTTTATATTTTCCATATTAATTGTTATTACTATTTTAGTTTTATTATTAATTCTTATTGATATATTCAATTTTGTTACTAATTATTTTTAATAATCCAATTTTATTGTAATTGTTAACATTGATTATTGATGACTATTTCCGTTTTACAAGAATAAATACTAGCAGAATTTGATAATTTATTGTATGTATATGTACACACACTTTATTGATGATTATGATTAACCATTAAAATTTCTAAGGGCGTCCCTTTATAAAAATAGATCCGTATATCTGAATCCATTATTTGAAGACACGGATTATTATTTTAAACACATTATTTAAAAGTGATTGTGGCTGGATCTTCAGATCCATTTGCTACATCTGTTTTATAACCGTGTTTTTGACGGGCTGAAAACAGTAAATAGACATTGCGTTAGCAAAATCACAGCAACAATTAGTATTTATAATTAAATAATAAATAAAAATGAATAATAATAAATAAATAAATAATATAAATAATAAATAAATAAATTATATAAACAATAAATAAATAAATTATATAAATGATAAATAAATAAATTATATAAATAAATAAAAACCTTACCAATTAAAGATTCATAGTAAAATTTGACATCCACCAATCCGCAGGATTTCTCATGGGAAGATTCAGCAGGGCCCAATCGGAAAACTTTGCCGCCTTGAACTCCCGGTGGGAAAGTAGCATCAATAGAAATTATGCCATCTGGATCCACAATTCCGCGAAGAGATATCTGCGGCACTCCAATTGAAGTTGGTATTTGGGCTTTTAATTTCCACCGTCCTACTTCATACTCATGACCGCTGGTAAATTCCTCTGTGATAGCCACTTTGGATCCTTCAGTAGGAACTGAAACCGAAGAGATCTGAAATGCTGGGAGTTCCGGTACAAAAACCCTATTGATGAAATCCACTCTTCTCTTCATGCTGTTGACAGAGAGGATGAAATTAACCCGACTGGAATCAAAAACTTGAATATTCCTCGGCAAGAGGGAGATCGGCAAAGACTTTGAGGCAAGAAAGCAAGCTCCGGCTAATGGTCCATCCTTAATTGAACGAATTTTCAAGCCATTCCTAACATCGTCATTTGCCTCGTTGGACCTTTCATTTAATACGAAAGTCAAACTGTCAATTAAAACTTTATCCAGCGCCGGGACATTCTGTAAATTCTGTATAATGAGACAATCCGTCATGTTAAAATTAGCTGACCCACAATAATTGAAAACACGCCGAGCCGCTTTTTGATACATTTTTTTGATTAAACAGCTCGTTTCAAGCCCAATTTCTTGATGATTTTCTGATCTTTCAACTTCTTCTGACTTGTTCGAAAAATCCCCCGAGACCTCGAACATCCTTTCGTGACCATTGAAGAAGTTCGGAGTCTGACACTCTTTCATGTTATCACTGCCGGTGCACATGGCTACCGCAATTAAATCCGGATTAATTTCCACCGCCGCCATAGAAAAGGACCTTCGCTGGTATTGCGCCACGAAAATTATTTTAGATTCAGTCTCTTGATTCAGGTAATAATCACATTCAACTGCAGCAGCGACGGCTGCTGCAAGAACCGACGAAATTATTTTAATTCCTGGGATTCCAGCCATCTCCGCCGAATTCTTAATTCGTTTCTTATGACAACTGGCGAGGGTCAATGGAGTCACGAGTACAATATTATCGATGAACTGCATGAATGCCGTAGTTTTGACCAGATTCACTAGCTTTTCAAAAAATATTGCCAATATATGATCCGGAGTTAGAAGGAATTTATTAGTTTTTAAGTCGACAGTCAAGAGTGACTCCGTAGTTTTGAGTAATTGCGCCACGGAGAAATAATTCCAATGACGAGGGTTCTCATCCGATATTTTAATTTCTTCTTCCAAAAATATTATCCCGGCGGGTAAATCTTGAATTACTTGGATTTCGTTGGGATTCTCCGTGTTAATCGTCCCAACGATCGCTCGGTTCTCATCAATATAAATTCCTATGTTGAATGTCAAGCAATTGAGGAGGAAATCTGGGAGCTTCGCATCCAATCTTTGCTTTAAGGAACTCCGGAAAATACTCAAAGGCTGATCATTCAAAATTGAGCCTTGCTGGAGTCGGACGAGGTGATCAAAATGTTCCAGAGCTCCTTTGATGGCATCTAAATGCTTACTTTTGACCTGAGGTCGGGATTTTTCCCAAGGTCGGAAATTTTCCATATCCATGTCGTAAAATATTTCCGCTTCCCCCTGTAAAGCCTTCAGTTCCAGCTGCTTCAAATTGTCTTGGTGTTGCTTCACAAATTGGAGGAATTCCCTGTCAATCTCTGTGGATAACTTCAGGACGGATTTATTCACGGCGTTTATGAGCGTCGGATGACTTTGGTAGTCATTGGAAAAGGACGTGAGGATCGTGTTTTTGTGACGATCATGGAGTTTCTTCAATTGGGTGTTGGTCAACGCGGATTTTCTCGTTGACAGAGCCTCATTCATTATTGTTTTGTAATGGAACAACTTTTTTTCCCCATTTGTTTTCAATTTCAGGAAGGATTGGGATAAGCTTTCAGACTGATGATCTTGAGTAGTACTGGGTCTGGAATAAAATTCTGGGACGAGCGATTTATAAAATCCTACGGAAGATCCGGGTAGGGAATAAAATTGTTCTGGGGTTGCTGGTAAATAATAATCTTGGGAATGTCCAGAAGGTGAATACAATTCTTGTGAGGCTGCATTATCTGAGGAATAAAAATCTCGGGACGTTCCAGGCTGTGGACTTTCCGGTTCAAAGTGGTCATTATTGTTGAATCTATTTTGGATCTTGGAACACGCCATGGTATCTTGAGCGTTATTCTTGCTCGCAGAATTTATTATTTCAGGAAGGTCTTCCGGTACGGAAAATGTGACTTGTTTCTTCAAGGATTTTTCTAATTTCTTGCTTTTATTTGAAGCCTCAATGGTTTGATCGTCCGTGTTCGAGTCCTGTGTATCCGGAATATCCATAAATTTGCATAGGTTGAACCAGTCCCAGCAACTCATTACACATCAAAAGAACTGAAATATTTACAGAGAGATAAATTATTAATTAAATTTAATGTACACATATATTAATGAGTAATTTAGTAATATGAGAGCCACTCACGCAATGTTCCCATATATTCATATAAATTATATACTTAATAATAAATTACTTATCACTAATTTGCAGTAAGCAACTTCTATTACATTAAATACAGCATTAATAATTATTACAGCATCCCTATGTAACTTACAGAATAATATTTTAATAATTCCAATTGCACTATCTCAGGTTGAGGGGGTTTCATTTGCAAACGGAAAATGTTACGGTGGTTGTGAAGAGGTTGATGGCAGCTTATTGCAGAGATGAATATTATCATCACTTCATACATTGACACGGGTCCCAGGTGAGGTGTTGCAATATTTACTATTTACCAATGATAAAACGGAATTATTATAGTCATTTGTGGATTTACAGATAATGCATTTGTTTACCGTTCAATCTTTAAACAAGATATTTATTGGATGCAAAGACATTATAGAAGAGTGACAAATAGTGATCCCGATTTATAAAAAAACATTCATTATTTAGGCCGTTGTGTTAGCAGTTAATTCTGCTTTGCATGTAACTATAATACTGTAAATATCTTCATCCTCAGGCAAGCTTTGTCTTTTAACGATTTTAATATTTGTTGAAGGAAGCCACCATAAATTTCGGGAGAACAGCATTCAAAAAACACCCGCACAATATGCGGATTATTGGGTGGATGAATCACATATGATTATGATTAATTTTTGGATTATAAATTTATGTTTACTGGATACCCATTTTGCATATAGGTATGTATAGTTTATTCCTTTAGTTTCACTTTACCCCAACAATAAGCAATTTCATAAGCAGATATTTTTATAATATGACGAAAAATTAATTGTTGTGGGGTGGCGATGGGAGGATGTGTGTGAGAAGTTGGGAAGGACTGGATGAGACTTCTTTTTGGAAAGAAGAAGAAAAAAAATCATTTTCGTTTTTGAAGACTATTGAGTTTAACTTGTCTTGATAAAAAATTATGTAAAGAAAAATCATTTAATTAACTAATAAAATTTTTAATAATATTTTTTTTTAAATTGGTGAATTAAATTGGTATTTTAATTATAATTATACATACACGTTTCCATATAATTAAGATTATTTACAATCAATCTTGTCTTTATCAAGCACTTCTTGCAACTTATCATTTAACTTGATTTTCAGTTCCAAACAGAGCTCATCCCACCATTCCATACTTTTCTCTTTGACCTTTTCCTCGAAATTCGTCATAATTTCCTTGACTAGCCGCTCATGCTCGATGAGGATTTCCTCGGCCGATTTGTCCTGCGGCATGAAATCGTTCATGGCTTGCTCATAGAAAGCTTCACCCTCCAAAGTCCACGTTTTGAGCATTTTGACTATGTCACCAATTTTCATTTCATGTCTTTTCAAGTAAATGAGACTTTGTGATTGTAACTTTTCAATCAGTTTTTCTTCCAGTGGTTGCACTGGATTAGTTTCATTTTCCTTACCATCCGGTAATGGTAATAGCGTCTGGGAAAAAACTTCCGTGAAGGCAGTTTGAATATGGACGAGATTTTCCTCATGATAGTCTTGGATTTGCTTTTCGGTAAATGGTTTTGTACTGTCGGTAAGTTCGAACATTGATTTGTCCTGGAATTTCGAGCTTTCTTTTAAAGCATTTTCTAAAGTTTGGTTGATGATTTGGATTTTAGTTGCTAAATCCAGCAGTAGAATTTCGGATTTCTGGGAAATTTCAGGAGGATTTTTGGATTCTTGGGAAAATTCCGGAGGGCTTTCGGAGTGCTGGGGAAATTCGGGACGAATTTCGGAGTGTTGGGGAAATTCGGGAAGAATTTCGGAGTGTTGGGGAAATTCGGGAAGAAGTTTGGAGTGCTGGGGGATTTCGGGGGAAATTTCAGATTGCTGGGGAAATTCGGGGGCACTTTCGGAAATACTATCAGAAGAAGTGCTAAAAACAGTTTCTGATGTGACGGAATTGTCATCAGCGGTATCCGAATTTGCTGATTTTGGACTCGGTGTTCTCACTGAAAAGTCAAATTCTTTTTTGGTATTATTGGCGCTAAAGGATTCTACTCGAAGTTCAGTTTGGTTGGCGTAAGGTGTCCTCTTGTCTGCAAGTTGTGAAAATATTGTAATAAATAATTGCTAATTTATAATTTGTAATGTGATAACAAAATAAATCGTAATTTAATTGCGCATTTAATTTGTAATAAATGCGTTAATTATCAATTTTAAATTAATGGTTTATCCCATGCAATTTTAAATTTAAAAAAATGGTGGCAGTAATAATTTTTGAAAGTGTATCTAATTTTGTAAAATACATAAAATGTTTCAAATTGATTAAAATAATACCTTCTAAAGCTTTATAGCGCATCCAAAGGGCACATTCCTCCAAAGTTTTTCTCCCGCAACTACCAAAACGACTCTCCACCCGGACGTAGCCACTGGAATTACCCACTAATTCCCCATCAACACTCAGAACTCCATCTTGAGTCCTCCAAAATCGCAATTTTACCTCCGACTCATGCACGACCCTTTGGTTTTTTAAATTGATTTGGTACCGACCTACAAGTTTGGGCTCCAGGCCTTTTAAATAAACCTCATGAACATCAACCATGGAACCTCCAGTCGGGACCGACAATGATAAGCTAAATGCCGGACCGGGCATAAAAGGTTTATTTCGGAACTTGACCTGGAATTGTTTCGTTGAATTTGGAGCATTTGGAGTTGAGACCCTAAAAGTCAAATTTGCTCTACTCGTATCCAATACTTTAACAAATGAAGGAAGGATTAATGAAGATAAATTAGCGGATGAAGCTAAAACGCAAGCTCCGGCTAAAGGTCCTTCCTTGAGTAGTCGGACACGGAAATTCCTCCCAAAAATCTGCTGGAAGATGGAATGAATGCCGGATAAATTCTCATTCTCCTCAATGATGATGACGCCGTTGAGCTCCTTTCGATCAACTTCACTAGACAGGGATTGAATGGCCTTTTTGTAGGTGAGTCGGATTAAGTTTTCTTGATCTACCGTCACCGCCTCATGTTGGAACAAACTTTGATGAGCATGAAGGAAAGTTTTATCCTGACCCTCCGCCAGGTTGTCTGAACCGATGGAGGATTTGGTAATTATGCCGTTTGGCAGGACTTGAATCATGGACATGGAGAATGAGGATTGGGAATAATGGACGATTAGCACCATTTTAACTTCTTTAACTTCCTTCAGGTGGTAAAAGATATCGCCGGTGTAGACGACGGCGGTGGCTAATGACGAAGAGATGACCCGGACATTTTCAAAACCGGAAATTTGTAATGACTGGAGCAACCGGGATTTTTCAAAACTTGTCAAGGTGAGAGGACTTGATAGGACAATGTTTTCAATCCTTCCGGTCTCCTTCAGTAGTTGATCCAGAAGCTTTTTAAAAAACAAAGCAAGGATTTCTTCAGGTGGAGTCGTTATATTTTGCGGGAGTTTTGATTTGTCATTAGGGAGGAAATAAATGGTTTGGTCGGCTGTTGGTGGGGATTTGATTAGTTCAACAATGTTCAATGTATGTGACTCAGGAACGGAATCTCTGCCAATTGTAAACTTTTCTGAACTAAAATGAATTTCAGACGGAACTTCTAGGAGGATTTGAGTTTCACGGTAATTTTTTGAAACACCTACAAGCACCTTCTCTTCATCCAAATAAATTCCAATGTTGAGAAATTTAACTTCAAGATATCCGTTAAGCCTGGAATCAATTTTCCCCTCGAGGTCCCTGTAATGCTCTAGGATGACCTCTGTTAGTGCCGAATTTTCCGCGTTGATGTGGTCATAATACAGGGAGATGAAGCCGTTACAGGAAGATTGTCTGTACTTTAGGTGAGACTCGGTGATTTGACTATCGGACATTTCGGGATGATTGTCCTTCCACCTCTTCATACACTCCTCGTAATATTTTAGCTGCGTGCTGACATTTCTCTTTAATCGCAATTTAAAATGGTGGAGTTGAATTTGCTTTAGACTTTGTTCGGATAGAGGTCCCGATAATGGCTCCAGCAATTCCCGTTCATCTTTGTCTTTTGTAGACTTTTTCCTTGGAGCGCGGAAGATGTAGTAATTGGCGTTGCCGCCAGTCTCCTCAGACGTTTGCGTCACTTTGCGACGAAATAATCGAAAAGCCCAACACATTTTGACAATCTGAAAGAATAATTCCGTGTAATAAATTACATTGTTCTATGGAGTAAATAAACAAATTTTTAAAAATAATAAATAAATAATAATAAAATAATTAATAAATAATAATAAAATAATTAATAAGTAATAAAAAATTAATTAATAAATAATAAAAAATTAATTAATAAATAATAATAAAATAGTAAATAAATAATAATAAAATAGTAAATAAATAATAATAAAATAATTAATAAAGAAGAATAAAATAATAGTAAATAAATAATAATAAAATAATTAATAAAGAAGAATAAAATAATAGTAATTATGTTTAAATTTGTTTATAATTTTATTTAAAAAAAATTATTATTGTAATGGTATTGTGTAATAAATAATAATTTAAAACCATTGTTTACTTTATTTCTTTATGAACGATAGCTGTATTGTTTATTGTGGGACTCACTTGAAATGGGCTGTGTTTTTCAATTTATAAAATTTAGCATGAAACACACTGACCGTTTCTTGCAAATGCTCTGTACCTCTGCAAGCTCTTTTATTTGCTTTTTCCAGGTAAATAATGATTACTGCAAAATCGTCTCACTTTACGACGAAATAGTAATAACTCACGTCTGTCAAAAAGTTTACCTGTGACGCCCACAATATTAAGGAATAACGCTCCGTAAACTTTAATGATATTGCACGTATTGACTTTAGACACCTTGATGAGATAAGAATAGAGATAACCCTATAGTATAGCTGTTTCCTTTACCCAAAGTGTGATACCGTGTCGCAAAATGTACGTAATAATAATGCCTATTTTTTCTCTGCACTGAGGTGTGAAAGTCTACAGTGAAGCTGTTATCACAGCCGAGCTAATCCTATATAGAGATAACAAAAATTATTTTTAAAGTTTAAATAAACTATATACTCATGCTTTGGAATCTCATTAAAATTTACTCGCATAGTAGTAATAAAGGAAAAGTGTGGCAGCAAGAAACCTTGATTTTTCTTTGAGGAGCCTAAATGAGTAAAACAAAGAAATCATTTTACATATGCTAATATGCAAAAAACAAAATTTACATTCCTCAAGCCTTTTTATTTATTAAGGAGATGTGATATATGTATATACATACGTTATGTGTATATGCTTATCATAAGATTTTGCATCCATTTGATTGAATTCTTATAGTTGACATCTAATTAAGCGTCCTTGATTTAAGTTATTATAGTTCTATTTCTATATGTACAATGTTTTTAGGTTAATTCTCTTTTTTACAGCAATTTAAGCAACAGAAGAACCGGAGACACCGGAGGAACGAAGAAACTAAACCTGGGATGGGACAGACCGACCGACGATGAGTGAAAAAAATTGTTTGTTTCTGACAAAAAAAGAGTGTTCAGTTCACGCATGTTGGAATTTAATGGAGAAGCTGCCAAAAGCCAGGATTCCCTCGCTTTGATTTTCCAAGGGAAGCTTTCGGTTGCGTACCAATTCCTGCTACTCTCGGCATCGCCAGTCGACGCTTCTGCCTTAAAAACTGACGTATCTACGCACAATCAATGCGTGTACATAATACACTTTTCACCTTCCGTTCGCACTCGGGTATGCAGAAATTGTATAAACAAGAGTCTATACATTGATTATTAAATTGATGTTTTAAATGATTTCCAGTTTACTTTTACATGCTTGTATATAAAGATGAACTTTTATTTTGAGTGTTGGCAAATTTTTCCAATTTACCAGTAAAAAAGTATTGATTTAATTCAAGCCGCTATGCTCTAGCTCGTTCCTCGATGCTACTAAATGCAATTTATTATCTTCCTTTTATCCTGAATATCCAAATGAAAATGTATACTCTTTTGGTAATAATCCTATGTGCTCACGTGTTTATCTATTATTCTGATTTATTTCTATTTTGGGTTTTAACATTGATTTATTATGATTTCATTTTTTCGTATTGACTTTAGTGTTCATACATATAATAGATAAGTATATATTTATTTGTTTATTTATCTGCTTCTTTATTACATAAATTTGTGTGCCCATATACATATAATCTATAAGTATTTAGCGATATAATGCACTCAAAAATAAATTAGAGTACGAAAAATCATGCCAAACCACAGATTTTATGCGTTTTCGTTATTTATTTAATATTAATGAGAAGATGAATTAATTAAACTAATTTACAATACATTGCAGGTGGAGGAAGGTATAAAATAAAGAGAATAATTATATATACACGTTCCGGATATTACGACAGAATGAAAACAAAAATATATAAATAGAAAGGTTTTTTAAGATTTCCAAAAATGTCACATAATCTAGACGTATTCAGCGATTTAATGGAAGTTAAAACAAATTAAAATATGAAATAATAATGCCAGTACACCGAATCATGTATTATTACGACAGAAAATAAAGACAGCCAATCCTTTCGGGTAAAAAGTTCTTGGAGGTACAAAGTCGTTTATTATTTATTATGCTCGCTTTCACTCAACTGAGTACCCTGAGTGAAAATACAATTCTGAGCTGACTTTGCCTAGCCCTACAACGCCAGGCGAACCCTACACGCAAGACAATTTCCTGTAACTACCCTTATACTTATACATGAATACACGTATTGTGTAAGTATACGGATACAAAGTCCCAATCTGTCCTATAGAATTGCCTAGATTTCGTAATTTCTAAAAAATTTAAACAGAATTCCAAGGCTTGTGTCACGTACGTATTTATATGGAAGGCATTTTTTATTTGTTGACATGAGATATTGCTTATATGAATTCATTGATGAACTATATTGGCGCAGCCTTTTCGCAGATACTCGAGTTGTTTAAGCAGCAATAATAAAGATAATTAATTTGAATAATAATTATTCATATTACATGGTCTTCGGGCAAATCTCTATGATTAGTAAACCGATGAATATTATCGTTTTAGTGGTCTCGGAGTCATTTTTTAGTTTTTATAACGATTACATATACATGTATTCTGGCGCTAATTTTTCAACATTTGCAACCCGAGTCCATCAGCCCATCAATGCGTCGTAAATGGAATTTCAAAATTTTATAAATGATTTTTTAGAGGTGTGTAAATAAAGTTTAATATATTGAATAAACATAATATTTTTGCGCTCACGTTAAATTTTAATTAAAAAGAAATAATGTTTGACATATGTATCATAACTCAAACTACAAGTTTCATTTAGTTATCAATAATAAATTTAGACATACATACATATTATTAAACATTTTTGTCCAGTTTTAAACTTCCTACAAATTCATTTCAAATTATTTTGGTGATCATTACTAGGACATGAGTTTTACTTACAACTCGTGCTGTTAAATATTGACGCTCGTTTTAATTATTGTTGAAAAGGTGCAAGGAAGGTCAAACTATCCCAAAACTTCTTCGTCTCAGCCAAAACGTGAGACAGCAGCTTGACTTGGTGGTCGTAGTTGCTGAATTGCATTACTTGACTTGCTCCAGTAATATTTGACATTTGGACTGGAGGCCACGTTATGTTTCTGAACTGAAGACTGGAGCTGAATAATAAACAAACGTCGATGAGTTTTTTATTTACCTATATAGTTCACTCCATAATGGAATTTATTTGTAATTTTGGTAAACGATTTTAATTAATTTTCATTACGAAATTTATTTAAAAACATTTATTTTGAATATTTGGTTTCATATATTTTAAGTTCATTAATTGTTTTTTTTTAATTAATTACGCATTTTAATTTACCTTCCTTCAGCAAATTGCACCCAAAGTTTTACAAGATCCTTCGACATCTGATAATCCTTGTTGTCCTCCTTGACCTTCCCGGCGGAGTACTTAAATAGCAGCGGGAGCTCATCTCCATGACAGACCCCTATTGAAGATTCAAAGATACTTTTCAAACTACTTTGAACAACTACTTTATACCTTTAACAACTGAAAATTGAAACATATAAGTTTTTAAAGTGTAATGTTATTATATTAATTTGTTAGAAAGTTCTTAAAATATTACCAAGATGCTTCGGCTGCTGCACAGTCCTCCCCAAGATTTTCCTTTTGAACCAAGATTTAGCTTTCTGAATAGAACTCGCAGGCTCTTTGGTCTTCCCAGCATACACGTCCACGAAGCTGAACTGACCCTGGTAATTATTATAGTACAGGTACACAGGGGAGAGTTTCGACTGGATGTACACGGACTGGAAGAGGGGTGTTGCGAAGAACCGATCCGTAAATAATCTCGTCACCATGGAGAATTTTTCTTCGAAATTGATCAAAGTGTTGTCGAAATGTTCTAATGAGTAGGTTGGAGTTCCTGGGGTTGTTGAAGCATTTTGATTTGGAAGAGATGGGTGGTGATTAGGTATGATTGGGACTGCGGGTTGAAGTATTGGAACGGTACGGTTTAAACTCCTTGGAAGGGATGGTAATGTTGGGTAGAGATTGGCGGTGGGTCGAGCGGTTGTAGATGTGGTCGTCGTTGTTGTTGTTGGTGGTGGTTGTGATAGTTCCGGTGAAACTTCCGGATCTATGTAGTAACTTCGCAAAGCTTTGGTTATGTCTGTTCGAGAACTATCGTAAACTAAAAATTTCCCAGAATAGTCGTTCCAGTTTGCTTCTACTATATCCGTGAGATCCTTGTCGTGTTGAATTTCTAAAAATAAAATTAAATATATGTGTTATTAGTTAGTAAATAAATAAATAAAATAATAAATAAATAAAATAATAAATAAATAAAATAATTAATAAATAATTAATAAATAATTGATAAATAATAAATAAATAATAAATAAATAATAAATAAATAATAAATAAATAATATAATAAAATAATAAATAAATAATAAATAAATAATATAATAAAATAATAAATAAATAAATAATATAATAAAATGTAATAAATAAATAAATATTTACTTGCGGTAGCATGCAAACCCTCATCAGCATTATAACCCACAATCCATGGAATACGACGTTGACGACCAGAAATAATAATAGAATACGGATGTTCGCTTAAAAATGTGTCGTTAGCTTGCTTTTGAGTTACTTCCACTGTGGGGAGGAACACAGACAAAGGATGTCGAAGAGGAGTCTGAAAATTTCAAATTTCGATGATTTCATCCATAAAATTTTAAGAAATTATAGTATTAAAATGCCATAAACTTTTAGGAATAAATGGAATAGAATCAGAAATGTCACCCAAGTTTCTTGATGAAGCTCCGCAATTTTTTTGGCATCCACGTGCTTCAGGCATTCAACTAAATTCGTTGAATTAGTGAGAATGTCCGAGTGTGAAGAATTCAAGGCCTTTTTGCAATCCAAAGATTTTACTAATCTCAATGCTGCTTCTAAGGGGCGGGGCTGCAAGGCGTAAGTGTTTAAAGATGTCCCGCTCTGGGAAATGGCACGATGGAATAAGCCTTTTTTGAAATCAAATAATGTTCATTAAAATCTTTTAAAACAATTTAGTAAATAATATTTTGACTGTGTAATGCAATGAGTCCCGATTAATTTAGGACGTCCAAAGCAGTATTTTACAGTTAGATAATCAGTATTTTATTGAAAATATACTGCTTAATTAGCATTAAATAATTTATTTTGTCCTGCATAATTCCTCCATTTATATTTTAAAAAATTGTACCCTTCGACATGGGCGACAGCATATGAAAGTGTACACTTGAGGCCCCGGCCCCTTCACCAAACAAAGTCACTTTAGTAGGATCCCCCGCGAATTTCCTGATATTCTTTTGAACCCACTTCAGGGCCATTACTTGATCTTTGAGTCCCATATTGCCCCGGATGAGTCCATCTTGAGTGTTAAGGAAGCCTGTGCGAGTAATAATAATCATAGAAAAATATTATTATTTAAAATAAATCCACTAGGAGTACGCTTATTACTATAATAATAGTTTTTATGATTAATGATTATAAAAATTATATATAAAATTTATATATTATATATATATTAATAAAAAAAAATTTTAATTAAAATTTTATAAGATTTATTTAAACAAATTGTAATTTCATATGATTTTTCTAACCCAAAGCCCCAACTCTGTAGTTAAAAGTAACCACGACAACCTCATGATCCATGAAATAATGCGGTTTGTAGTTATTTGACGACCCTGACATGAAGAATCCTCCATGGATGTAGACCATGACGGGAAGTAACTTGGTGCTGAGACCACTTCCAAACTGATTTCAAAAATCACCAAAATAAATGATAAGACATTAATATAATATCTATTCAAGTTACAGCAGATTCTTAAAAAATTGAAAACATTTTTTAAAATTTACAACAAATATTTGTCAATTTGTACAAAAGGTTAATTTATACAAAAAAAATTAAATAAATACATTAAATATTTAAATAATTAAAAATTCTCAGTATTATGCATATATTTTTTTAAAATAATTTAAAAGCGATTTACAGAACCCTTGAGAAATATTGCGGAGATGTTTTTATATTATTTTTTTTAATTTGTTCAGAACATAAAAAAAAGAGTGAAACTTACTCTGGGCGTGAAGACATTTAAATAAAGACAGTCCTCATCCCCAGTGACTTTCTTGGAGAAACTGTCGTACTGCAAGCATTCCTTTTCATAATCATCGAATTCTTTGATGCCTGACCAATTGGCTGGAGGTTGGGGTGGCTAAATATTTTAGTGGATTTATTATATGAATAATGTCCAGTTATATTACAATGAGAATTTTAATATGATTATTTGAGGATATTTTTATTTTTACCTCAAAGCGAAGAGCCCCCGTCGGAGGCTTAGCATAAGGAATGCCTCGGTAAGCAAAAAACACTTTGTCCTCCCGCGATTCCTTATCTTCACCCTCGACTTTCCCCTCCGAAATCTCAATCACCGGGGAATCCGCAGCAGCTGAGCAAACTGGGAGTAAAATCGTTGCTATTATGGTCACCACCAGTAAGAATAACATTAATAAGCACCTCATTTCTAGAAATTTTCACAGATTCTTCTTGTCCTTATTATAATAAATTACGATACCATCACACGATCCTTCCCAATCAAATGTCCCAACGAAAATGAAGACATAGAGCTTTCGAAATGAAAAAATTCCAGTCCAATTACTTATTAAAAGATTAATGTTTGTAAAAAAAATCAGACAAACAGGGTTGGCGACAGATGGAATAATTATTAAGGAGGATTATTATTAGCATTATGAAAACAAAAATCTCTCTTAGAGAGATTTTTTAATCCGTATATTTTCCTCCACAGTTTAATGTCGTCGTATTATTTCATGTCTCCTGTAACTGTAGTATGACATATGATTTTAGCATCTGGTCCAATTATGAGATGCTCTTTACTATGCATTTTCATCATATTATGCAATCATGTACATACAAATACATAACTACAGACAATAAATTCATAAAATAAATTAATTGCAAGACGACACAGACCTTGACGTCATATTGGACTCATCAGCTGGAATTAAGATTTTAAACAGGATAAAATGCTATTTTATTATTTAATTGACAATATATGATTATTTTACTCGTTGACATTAGGACAAAGTAAAGGTCTCAAGTATGAAAATAAATAGGATTTTTACATCCGTACAAATAAGTAAATGTTTTTAATTTTAGCATTGAACTCATTTATTATCCGTGGAATATTTTCCGACGGATGCGAATATGTTTGTCAAGGCAAGAGTGTTCTAATTTAAATTAGCAGCTTTACTGCATATCGACTACAAGAGAGCTAATAACAATCATTAAATTTTTTTTTCAAAAACCAACTTTATGGTAATCTGCGACTTCAAAAATAAATAGCGTATTATATTGGATTTACAACTTAAAACGTAAAATCCAAGATAATATACAAAAGCCACTGTATTTGGGTAGTTGTTGTTATATAAGGTTTAAGTATATGAACTTGTACTATACTATATATAGATCAATGAAAGGTGCGTGCGTACACAATGCTCCCGAGAAAAATGAATCTTTATTCCTACTGCAGAATACAGAAAGGCGTTTGTCCAAGATTTCAGTCGCACTCTGAAAAAGGTTGTTTCGCTTGACTTAACTGAAAGATCGTTACTCTTACGGTGGAGCCGAAAATAAACCCGGGTGGCGAAATGATGAATGTGCAACCTTTACTCACAACGGCGTTCTTGAGTGAAGTTTTTTAAAATTTATTACATTACGATCTGCGATCCACCGGAGTACTTCCATTTCCATTTTGAAATGGGCATCAAAATTTTCTAGAAAATTTTGAGAGATTGACAAATTGTAATAACATTATGTATGTATGTTATTTATTAACCTTTTACGTATTATTTTTTTTACTATTTATTTAGTATTTATACATTATTTATTTATTAGCCTTTTATGTATTATTTATTTATTAGCCTTTTATGTATTATTTATATATTATTTATTTATTATTTATATATTATTTATTTATTATTTATATATTATTTATTTATTATTTATATATTATTTTTTAGCTTTTAAGTAATATTTATTTATTATTTATGTATTATTTATTTATTTATCAGTTAATTTATTATTGTTGTTGTATTGATTGATTTAATTATCCCTCATTTATTTATTGTTATTTTGTATCCATTTATTTCTAACTTTACACCAAGTTATGTTCAAACACGAATTATTTATAGTATTTCGTATTTGGAATGAAAATCTTTTAAATATTTTAACACACAACTCTTATATAATAAATTATTGTTTCGCAATAACGAGCTTGAACTCATCACAATTAAACCTAACATGTTTTACGAGCACGGGATAATAGATTAAAGCCATTAAACACAATTTACCTCGGTCGTCGAACAATAAATCATTGTGTCACAACGCCATAAGTGAGGCTCATCAGGAAACAATCACTTGGAGAAAGTCATCAGTGCTCTTCATTTTTTTCGGGAAGAAGAAGGGTTATAAGAAGGAAAAAATATCATATGTACTCCTCTACCAAGTTAAATATAAGATTTGGTTCTATTATGTAATTACACAGCTATACTTTGTGACATTATTTTACTTGCTGCACGCATATACCTAGTTTAGATAAACGAACACAACTTCCTACACTGTAAAACAGCATTCCTTGTGATTCATCATACTGTTTATACAAGTGGGCTAAAAAGCGGAACTGAATCTAGTTTACGATCAGTATGCATAACTGTCTCATGGCTGTTATCTTGCCATGTTATACACTACCCCGTCAATATTGACGACGTTGTTAAGAGCCGACACTATAAATATCTCGGGAATATTTCTTATTGGTCCGCGTCTTCAGGAGATTTAGGGTCGTTCAAACATGATTTTCTTTTTTATGAGTACTCCCTATAGAAAGATTTATGGTTTTAGGCTCGCTCCGAAGCAATGGAGTCAATAGAATCGACTATACTGCTGTCGGTCAGTCCGTCATCAAGCGCTCTTTGTCAAATTGTCCCAGAGATACGTAATTTTACCTGTATGTTCAATGAACACCATTACTTTGGGTTAGAGTCCAGGAAGCCCATTAAAATTGAAGGTCATAGGTCAAACAGTTTAAAAACTAGAACTAACTAATTTTTGAGCAACTATAATAATTCGAGCATTCAGGACATTACAACATTATAATTGAACAGCCCATATGAAGTCCGTAGGGATGTAAAATGTAAACCAAGTACATATTGGCATTCCTATACATTTTATCCTTCTTCACCAAAATGCCCTTATCATCTTGTCTGGAGATAAGAAGCCCAGCGCTTTCATCCGAAGCTCGTAAAACTCAGCTCTTGACGAACACTCTTGTACACAGCAAGCCTTTCATGACTCTTAAGAAGTGGAAATACATACTTGCTATATACATTTAAGCACACAACCCCACAATTCAGAAACATCATATGCAAAAGTATGACACAACAAGGGATGTTGCTGTTTTGAGAAATCTCTTATTATTCTTCTGCCTTCACTTCAAACAATCTCTTCTTCCGGATTTAAACTCGGCCGCAATGAACCTCCTGTATCTGTATTCTACCCTGCATATTATTTACAATGTGTGCAACAAAAATTTCTTTCAAATAGCAGAAGGACAGTGAATGATTCTACTTCAAAGTAATTCCAAGTGGTACTAAAAAGCAAAACCATATTACAATTTCAAAGCGATGATAGCAATTTAATTTTCCGAGAAAGTCGTTAGCAGGCAAGCCGTGGCTCATTTTTTTCAAGGAAAGGGAGCAGCAGCAAGAAGAAGAAGAAGAAGCAGCTGCGGAGGAAATTACTTTGTCAAAATGTTTGCATGGATGTACTTCCATATACTATTTACCTATATATTGTATATACCTTTCATTTTGCATCACATTATATTCAATTCTAACATATATATAATTAGATGCAAAAATGACTTTCAGTAAAGTTCTATTCTAGTCCACATTATTGTAAATTGAAGGCGAAGACGACGCAAAACCAACAGAAGATCGTGAATGGAAGAGGCAAATATAACTATCTCTACAGTGTCCAAAATGCACTTAAGAAGGACTACAGCTCCCGAATATTATTTTTTAAGTTTGGAATGCAAAAGTGACTATCCCGATTATTTACCATTGCATATACAGACACATGTGCGGTAGAAACTGCTGGAATATTTTCCCTTTCTACTATACACGCATATGACTTTTAGCAGGAGTTTTCCAAAGCAGCAGCGGGATTTTGCTTTCCGTATAAATGCGCTATACTCATGATCATGTAAACAAAGCCGCCATGCTTTTAAACGATATCGTCAGTTTTCATTGGAACATTTGTGAAATACCTTGTAGTATACACCGTAGTTATATTCTGACTTTTTCTCAACTTTTGTGCAGATAATTATATTTGCCTCTTCAACTAATTGTAACTATACACTAGAAGACATATATAAAACCACAGAACCGAACATTTTCGCGAAGCTTATATTTTCCTTTTAAATGGAATAAACCTTTTAGTTAGTTAGTTAATGGGGCCTGCTGTAATGCATTAAAGGGCAGTGGAAGTACTATCGTAGAGATATTAATAGAAAATCGGCGGAGTTTCAAAATAAATATGGATATATAGTGTCAGAAGCGTGAAAAAACATCATCACATTAATCCTGTAGAAAAATATTTGTAGCATTCCACTTCCCCATTTAGATACATGACAGTTGTATGGGAAGAATACTCAACACCCACGCTCTCATCTTTCCACGGTTAGAATACATTTGGGAGTATTAAGAGACCATACGGAAATTGCCACACGCGGGAGGGAAACGGTCGGTATTGTAGATTTGTATGGATGGGAAACTTCCGTAGTGTGTAACTTTACTTTTACTACAGGTTTCAGGGGCACATATAAGTTTTAAGTGCACACGGGAATTTATTCCTGACGAGTGGAGTGGAGAAATCAAAACAGAAAGAGTGGAGTGAGTGACGAGTCAGGATTTTGGAGGCGCGGTGGTGGTGGGTGAGACATCAAAACATTCAATATAAGCGTGCAAATTGAAACAGGGTGGGAAGGAATCAAAATATAGACACATTGCAGTAGATTGTTGCAAGAAAGTTGATAAAATAAGTGTAAGATAAAACAGAAGGAAATACAGATAGTACAAATCGGAGAAAGCAAAATACACAGTACATAGAGGAACTCAAAACATTGAGAATTTGTGAAAAATCAAGACTTTAGATGCGTAGGAAGATGTCAAAACAGACAAATATGAAATAAATCACTAAAATGGAACTTTAAAAAAATTATATTTAAGAACATACAATCATGTACTGATTAAATATTACGAAAATGAAAAATAAATATTAATTTAAGGGAAAAGTTAAAATTTAATATATTACTAATTAGTAGCGAAAACTGAAACAAGTATTAAATTTGTAACTTTAAATAGTTTGTAATTTAAAATAGTTTGTAATTTCAAAAATTAATCAAATTGTAAATAATAAAATATAAAGCACTGAACTGAAAATACATCATGAGCGGGAATTGTGCAGTTTGCTCCGTCGAGTCCACAAAATTCTGCTCAAATTGCAAAAAGACGTTTTATTGTTCAGTGAATCATCAGAAATTGGACAGGAAGAATCACAAGAAACAATGTTTCCCGGCGGAGCTCCTGGTGGATGAAATCCAGGGAAGATACTTTGCTGCAACTAAAGTCATTTCACCTGGAGACTACATTTTTAATGAGAGAGCTCTAGTGGTGGGACCAAACGGGGCGGAAAAATATTTCCATAAGATTTGCCTGGGGTGTTATCGAGTTGTAAAGGGGGATTATGTCTGTTCGAAATGCAAATGGCCAGTCTGTTCTAGAAATTGTGAGCAGGTATTAATCAGATTTTAATTTTAATTTAGATTATATAATAGTTAATTTTAGATTGTTTATTATATCATTTAATTATTTTTATATATATTTACATATTTGATTATTTTTATTTAATTTTTATTATTTATTTTTTTACATTTTTTACTTAACTAATTAATTTATTTTTATTATTCGTTTTTTATATTATTATATATTCTTGAATTTTGTTTATTTTTTACATTTTTATTATTTAAGCTTTTTTTTTATTTTCTAAATTTGTAGCTACATTATTACATATACTATGTACACAACTAAATCATGCGTATACCTAAGAAGTATTATTTGGTTTCTACAATACCTCAACACTTCAAGTAATAAAATTAACAACACGTGTGTAAATTCTAGGAATTCAACCCCTAAACAGTAAAACCAAAACACCAAATAAAAAATTAATTAACTCTTTTTTAACGCTTTCATTTACCATGCAGTTGCCACCTCATTGCGACGCGGAATGCCAAGTATTTTCCAAGCGAAATCTAGGTCCGTATTTTACCCAACCGTATGAGTACGATTTCATTAAATTCCTGCGTTCTTTACTTGTTCGGGAGGAGGATTCGACACGATGGGAACAACTCCGTCAATTAGCATCTCATCCGGAGGCACGTGAAAAATGTCAGGCCTCCGTCATGGCAACGATGGCCTCCTACGAATTCATCACTCAAGTTTGTGGTCTCCAACAATTCGATTATGACACCGTCAGTCACATTGTCGGGGTATGGGGAGTCAACTCTTTTGGGGCGAATGCTCCTTCCGGTCCGAATCCAACCGGCAGGTAAAATAGCTGAACAATCACCACGAAATTAATTTAATACAAAAATTAATACAAAAATTAATACAAAAATTAATACAAAAATTAATACAAAAATTAATACAAAAATTAATGCAAAAATTAATACAAAAATTAATACAAAAATTAATACAAAAATTAATACAAAAATTAATACAAAAATTAATACAAAAATTAATACAATATCATCAGATATTGCAGAATTTTACCATCCAAATAGTCCAGCATATGATTGAAATTGTTAACATAAAACTGCGGCCTCAAGAAGAACATGCGGACATGGGCTACAAACGCCATGACAGACACGCCCGTACAAGCCAGAGGGCATCCGATATGCACGATGGTAGTAGCTTGGTCTTCAGTACCAAGTGAAGTTTTGGAAATCATTTGTGAAATTCTGACCAGAATCACCCCCGTATAGCTTGCCCATATTAGCAAATGTAAGGAGTGCAGGGTTCTGCAAACTTGGTTTTTCTGAACTTTTATCCGTTTCGTCTTCGAATCGAGCACCAGCGGGTAGAAGCAACAGAAGGAAAAAATGTGGATGGACCACCAATGATATCGCAAGTCATGTTTGGTCAGCATCTTTTTCCCTTTTGACGTCAACCATTATGTACCACGACCTCAAGAAGTTTTTTGCAACATTTTAATTATTATTAAATGGTGCAACTTGCCCCGTTCCAATTATTATTTATTTTCATACTCTTAATGGATTTTGCAACAGTCTGTAATAAATTAAAGTTGAATGCAATTGCAAACCTTTCGGTATTTGCAATATTCATTACTTTCATTAGTTTCATTTACACTCCTTGAAATATGAAATTCATCGTTTGTATCCTCATAATTGTTAAGAATTTCAGATAAAACATGGGATTCACCTTTGTTAATTGAGCATGATACAATAAGCAGCAAGGTGTTAATTAAAACTTGATTGTCTATGACAACTGCGCAACTCGTCGTTTATTTCTGCTGCAACTTTTTAATCATACGTATTTAGGTATGTAACCCGTATTTAAGTAAATATCCTTCATCAATTTAAAATTAAACGTAGGGATTCTATAACTTTTTATTAAAATTAATTTCATGCATTAAGAATTTTAGTATTAAAGGGTATTGACATATACCATCGGTATTGTATATCATCGGTGTAGATGCAAAGTGGGCTATCTCCATGTGAACCCCAATGCAAAATGAGATATCGTCGGTGTAGATGCAAAGTGGGCTATCTCCACGTAAATCTACATGCATTAAGATGAGATATCGACATTCAATTCAGTGCAATCTACGATACCCGCTTTAAATTGCATTAAAATTGAAAATGGAGGAAGATTGTATTTAAAATTTCAACTCTTGAAGAGCTAATTGTAAATTATTTAGCGGAGTTATCCCATACCTTTTCACTTAAAATGAGCGTGGATTTCCTCTTTTGCAGTTATAGACGATCATAGAGATAAGCCAAATGATAAACTATGTACGATGCACTATGTACATGAATTAAATACATACACCCATGTGTGTTTATACAAAGTATTTTTGTAAAATTAAAATAAAGCTAAAATAAAGTATACAAAATGATTAAATAAAGTTGGAAAAACTTAAATTCGAATAATCAAAACTCTTGAAAAGCAAAGCCACTCAATTTTTATGACTGGGTGAAACTGTAAAATAAAACCCATAAATGTCTGTTAACAACCTCACACAAATGATTTTACCATACATATAAACTCTCGGAATACTTATTTAATATAGTATAAAGAACATAAAACATACACGGTGATTGAAGAGGCAAATGTAACTATCTGCACAGTTGCTGCTAAAAAGCAATAAGAATTACTATACGGTACTACAACAAGAAATTTCACAAATATTCCAATGCAAAACTGACTCTCTCGTTTAAAAGCACGGCCGCTATGTTTACATGTGTCATGAGTATAGCGGATTTACACGGCAAGCCAAATCCCGCTGCTGCTTTGGAAAACTACTGCTAAATAATAACTCTTGCATGTTGTAGAATAGGGAAATATTCCAGCAGTTCCTACCTCCCATGTGTCTTTGCATATGGTAAATAAACGGGATAGTCACTTTTGCATTCTGAACTTTTAAAATAATATCCGGAAGTCGCAGTCATTCTTATTGAATATTTTAGCAATTTATGTGGAGATAGTCATATTTGCCTTTTCAAAGACAATCTGTATTGATATACATAGGATAATGCTTTGGACGGGCTGTCCCAACGGGGGAAATGCCAAATAGATTAGACCTGCTTAGTGTTTTTCACACTTGAGCAAGTATTAATTTACGCCCGCATTTCTATTTTCCCTATTTTTTACACACTACCCGATGAGTTCTTTATATATTTGTATTTTAAAAAAGCATCGGAGCATACTGTTTATCCTCAACTTTCAAAGTGATGCAAGCTTTTTCTAACCCGTTATTGTTTTTAAAGGGAAACATGCGGGTTCATTCCTCTCTCCTTTCTTTATTCACAAACATATAAAGCTTTTGGAAATTACTTTTACACAAAAATATTAATTCCTTGGTGTAAACTACTCCTTCCTCTCTGTCTGAATTTATGGCGGTGTTCTGGTCTGTTCATCTAATCTTCTGCATATGGATTAAGATAGGTACAGGGAAAGTGTTTCAGCGATGTGTAAGGCGGGCGCTGAGATACTTTTTTGTGTGCAATCGTGCAGTGTGCGGTTTACTGCGAAATTATGGTCCCTCAAAGGAGCAATAAATACAATTTAGATTCTGAATTATGGAACGAATTTGCAAATGAGCGACAGATATAGAGAGCATGTTTCTCTCCTAGAAAAAGAAATCATTTGGGATTTCTGGGGAGGTACGGTTTACCAAGATGCAAAATGTAGTAGGTTATTGACATAACTTTCTCAGGATTTTTCCATCTGCAGAATGCTAAAGGAAGGAAAACTTTCGCAAAGAGAGAATTTCAAACTACACATTTTTGCATCGGTGAACTTTAGAAATAAATATTTTTGTATGGAGGAAATTTCAAAATAAAAACAATTTTGAATTGAGAAACTGTACAAAAACACAATTTTGTACCGAAGAAAATAAATTTCAAAATAAATATTTTTGCATCAATAAGATTTCCCAATAATTCCTATTTCCTAATAATTAATTTCGCATCGTCAACCTTTCAATATAAATAATCTTGCATCGAGACAATTCCCAAATATTGTTTTTGAAAATACAGCTTTATCAAAAAGTTTGCATAGGGAAAATTAGCAAAAAAAATTCCAAACAAACTTCCTTGCATTGAGAAAATATTAGTAGAAAAAATATTGTTTCACTAAAATTTCAATGCGAACATCTTGACATCTTGGGAATTTCTCCCCATGCACAAGTGCGTAATATAGGTAATGGGTAAAATTTCCGGAATAAATAATCCTGTCTTGAGCAAACTTCACTTCGATATGAATAAGATTGAATGTTCTGTCATGGGAAAATCCTGGTGGCTAAAAAATTCTAAACAAAGACTCCTGCACCAACGATTTCACAAAGAAAAATTTCAGGAACAACAACAACAACAAGAGCAACACCAAAAGCAAAAGCAAATTGCTTTCCGCGAAAAAAGCTGACAAACGCCAAACACACGAGCTTTAAGACCAAATTGAATTTAAGCACAAAGTTCCCCAAGCCCCTGGCTATATGAACGTAAAAAATTCGGAAAAAGTCACGGAGGCTGTGAGGATTTCGCGGAAAATAATGAACCGCACAAGCCGTGTATCATGTAAAATTCTATTTTGCGGGATTTATTTTAAATTGATTCTCCTCACTCACTACATGTCTTATGTACTGTGTAAACTGTACAGAACAAACGCAAAATGAGCAAAACAAATGAGGAAAAAAAATGAATCAAAAAATAATTTTGAGCATAAATAAGATTGCATGTTCGGGGCAGGTTTTTGGTGTTTTGACGGGAGTCGGCCGGTAAAATGATTATCTCCGTCGGACTAACTTATGATTATGTGATTACGTGCGGTGGTGTTGAAAAGTGAGGAAGGGAGGAAAGGAACAGCATGGAGGGTTTGCGTGAGAGACTCAAATTGCTTTTGATGCCAACACTTATTATTAAACTAGTTTTTTTCTCGGCAACCTTTCAACTTTTACTTTTAGTAACATCACATGCACATGTCTGGATCTTTATCGACGGCTCCTCTCCTATTAGAACTCGGACTACATATGTACACTTAATGGCCGGAGTAACAAATTGAACATGGGTTCCTCATTAGGCTATAAATTCCTACTTTTTTTTCATTTTATTGATTTACATTTTGTAAGATCGTGGAACATGTGTGAAGCCTTTTATTCAATATGAGTGTCAATTTAGGGGCCATTCATGTATCACGATTGGATTGGTTTTTCTAAATTTAAATTTTCCGCAAAAAATCTAGCTGTTTGTTATAGTGCAAAGTTCATGTGGAAATAATAAAAATAAAGCTGACACGATAGTGAATAATACATAGAGAGCGACCCTAAATGAAAGGAATAAAACTAAACACCGTACATACAATATAAATAAAGAACAAGAAAAAACGGAGCTTCATCAAGCCCAATAACCGGAACAAATTAAATTCCAACACTCACAGTATCCCCACAGAAACACAAATTTGACCTCAAAGATCATAAGTATAAGTTATAGAGATATGAGGAGCCTTCTTAAATAATCCCTTGTTAAATATATCTTATTTAATCCATATAAATAACCCTTGTGTATGTTAACTGTATGGTCTGTTATTATTATTACTGCATCTTTGGATTGGATTGGGATTCGAGCCCCAAGCAAAAGATTATCAACATTATCGTCAGGCGTGCAAAAGGAAAAGGAAATTGACCGTGCTTGGCAAGCGTAATGAAGGGTGAAATCTTATTTGCCTTACGTAAACTATGAGATAAATATATTTATAATAAAAAGCTACAGCTTGCGTTATCAAATACGTGCTCATATGTATATATGTACAAAATACATGTTAAAAGTTTTATAGGTGCGTAATTTACTATGAACTTTATAAAACTGTACCTTCTTGATACCAAAAATTCCGTCAATAATAAAAAAAATACTACGTTTGCTACCTAGTGACCTAAACTTATATACTAAATGAACTCCCCGCCTTGCAACATAAAATCTTACGTGTATATAAATATCCTATAAAAGTTGGTCGAAAGTCTTTTTTAATAGTCGAGCGAGCTAATAAAAAATGTATGATTAAACATTGCAAATTGGAGTAGTAAAGCTGAGGAAAAAGACGAAAACATGTTGCTTTCTCATTTTCTATTCACTTTATCTTTACGAGAAATGATTTTAACGATTTTACAGCAAATAACAAAATCTTTTAGGGCTTAACAACAAATAATACAAAATAAATACAAAATAAATACAAAATAAATACAAAATAAATACAAAATGAATACAAAATAAATACAAAATAAATACAAAATAAATACAAAATAAATACAAAATAAATACAAAATAAATACAAA
>JAQGAK010001725.1:0-27506 GCA_034696945.1 Lipothrix lubbocki | reverse complement strand
TTTTATTATTTATTTTTACTATTTATTTTTATTATTTATTTGTATTATTTATTTTTACTATTTATTTTTATTGTTTATTTCTATTATTTATTTTTATTATTATTTAGGCTTTTATCAGCGGCGCTGGCGCTAGCGAAGTTTACGTTGTAATGTGTCGGACCGGAGGGGATGGTCCCAAAGGAATCTCATGTTTGGTTGTGGAAAAGGGCTCACCAGGTAAAGTCGACAGCACTAAACTTTTTCAGGATATTATTTAAATCTCAGTCTAACAATAAATGTATTAATGTATACAAATACTTCAAATGGATATTTTACAAATGTTTGTCGCTGCGTGCAGGACTGAGCTTTGGTAAAAAGGAAAAGAAGATCGGTTGGAATACACAGCCCACCCGAGCAGTTATTTTTGAAGATTGTAAAGTTCCTATTGGTAACTTAATTGGACAAGAGGGGCAAGGGTTTCAGATTGCCATGAAGGGGCTTAATGGTGGAAGGCTTAATATAGGTAATTTGTACTTAATTTTGTATTAGACTGCACTGAGTGCATAATACTTACAACTACATTACCAATTACCAACGAGTATTGTTGTGCCTTAATTTTAATTGAATGTTTTAAAAATATAATAAAATGTGTTTCCTCTTCAGCATCTTGTTCCGTCGGTGCTGCACAAGCCAGTTTAGAAGCCGCGACGGGTCACTTGCTAGTGAGAAAACAGTTTGGAAAACCTCTTTCAGATTTTCAGGTATGCTCTTGTAAAAATAATAAAATTATGTTCATATGTACTTAAAAATAATTGTCGGTATAAAAATAAATTTCACACTATTTGTATTTTCCAGAATAATCAGTTCAAACTAGCAGAAATGGCAGCAAATCTAGTGGCTTGCCGTTTAATGATTCGAAACGCTGCGAATGCTATTGATACAAATCATCCAGACGTGGTTTCTTTGTGTTGCATGGCAAAGCTATTTGCTACAGACACAAGTTTTAATGTAAATTATTAGTATTTTTCTATGTATATCAATGTCTTTGCTGGTAGGTAACATTAATTTCATTGATCTCTTTAATACTGGATTTTACACAGATTGTCAATCAAGCTCTGCAAATGCACGGAGGTTACGGGTACCTGAGAGACTATCCTATACAACAGTACTTACGAGATATAAGAGTTCATCAAATCCTGGAAGGAACGAATGAAGTTATGAAAATAGTCATTTCACGAAACTTGTTGAGCAAGTAAATAGAGAGTGAAGCAGAGAATATGTTTACTTAAATCACAGAATTGTAAAATTTATTTAGTGAGGTGCAGTCGACAAATGAGAAAGCATTTATAAAACTAGCATGTATCAAATGGTTGCTCCACATAAAAACATTGCTAGGTCATATTACATGAGATTTTTAGTATTCGACGAATAAAATTAAAATAAATAAGATGAACAACGTTGTTTTAATACTTTTAACTTTAATGGTTATAAATTCATGATTTACAACGGGTTGCGTGGAACAAACGATTTCATTAATGATTAATCTACAAGCTTTCGAGTATAGTCAGTGCTCATTATCAGGTAAAACACTAAATGTAATTTTGTTATATTTTCCAAGAAATCGAACTAGAACTTTATAACATGTATGTATGCGAACGTACATGGGAAACGAACAATAGAAATTAATACATAATGTTGTTTGCCACCCCTAACATTCCCTAAAATGTGCAGCTGTTGATCAAGTTGTGGTTTTAACTAGAAATGTCCGGATTGGTTTGGCAAAAAATGAAGCTCTTATAAATTCGCGTTTTAATAGCTTAAGTGAACCTAAATTATTTCTTTCCGATTTAATATTAAATGGCGCAGTTCATGGTTCTTAAAATGCATTCAGCTAAAAACAGAGGCATTCATGTGTATCTTCTGTATATATGCATCTGTACAGAATTTACTGACCGTAATGGAGATTGGGACGATTGCATGTCAGTTATCCGGATTTCACCTATGACGTAGTCTAATGTGTTCTCCTTCAACCCACCATGTGCTCACAGTGTCCATATCCATTGTATGAATGTGCATACTACCTTGCTCAATAATCTATATTACACAATTACCATAGGTACTATAAGTTGGTAAGCAAAGGATGCCAGTGAATGGTACCTATGGATACTAGTGAATTAATGAATTAACTTGGGTCGAACAGTCTACTATATAGTGTCTTGTTCGTGTTACGAAGGGTGTATAGGCTCGGAAGTTACAAAAGCTTTATATCTTCAATCAGTTTTTGACGTAATGCATAAATATTGATGTATACAGATATATCTTTAGTGGCATAAGTTAAAATTCGAATAAAAAATTATATTAAATAATATATTAAATAAAACGACTTACGTTCAAAAGCTATGGTTGTACAGATCGTCTACTAATAATAAAATGGACTGAAATTAGCACTTGAATTCCTATAGTTGGCTGGCTGTATTTGAAAGGTTTAGCCAACTGTTGGTTGGCTAGGTTGAACTAATATAGGTTATCTTATATCTGCTCGTGTGGTTAATACCCACCCTTCTCTAGTCTTCACAAAGACTGACATTTCTAATTAATTTGGAATTTAAAATGGCCAAGAGAAAAGGGGGTTACATACTTTTATCTTTACGTAAAAAGAATGTTCATATGTATAAGCCTTGTGGATAAAAAGCTACATAAAAAAGTTTATATTCGTTTGAAATTCAGTTTAGTTCCTGACGTAGTCCAAATTTAACATGTTTGACCAACCTAGCAAAATTGAAAAGCTGCAGGCATTTGTTGCAAAGAAAACTTTAGAGACAGCAATACTTATTTTCAAAGTTTCTTCCTTCTTAAAATACGTACCATTTGAAATCACATCCAATGATTCCCTAACAGTGCGTAAATTCACTTCGAAATGGAAGACGGCCATCTGGCACATGACGAACATTATGCAGTGTTGTGCGTTCGTGTTCTTGTGGTCATCCTTCGTACTAGTTTGTTACCGCCAAGGATTCGGTCAGTCAGTGGCGATTCACATGTTTTACCTTGTTGTATGCACTACCGGGGGAGTTTTCTTCCTTGCAATGTACTTGAAGCCAAACGAATGTATAATCATGTTGAACCATCATGGCGTGCTGCTTAAGCTTAGTCCGGGTAAGATTGTTGTTCTGGTTGTAATATTTATTATTTACCATTTTTTATGTACATAACGTATCTGTACTTTTAAAGTAATTTTACGTACAATCCATTATATTTTGAGTAATATATTCTTATTTGCTTTTTATTAATTGTGTATTTACTAAGTATTTTGGCTTACCCTTTATGTATTTTGTAATAATTGTTCGGTATTATTTATTATTTACATGTTTTTAAATTTTAAAAGTTAAAGTGCAATGCTTCTAGTAATACCGTATTCCCAAAATTACTCAAAATATTTGTTTGTTGCGTTGCCGATAGAGCTTGGAATGGGGAAAGTATTCTGGGCATCTCATCCGTTTGTTAACCTGGCAGTGTACTATATGACATACATGATTGCTGGGGCTTGGGTGATTGTTACCGGGTTTTTCCTAATCAATAGGAATGGTTCCATGTACGTTTACGCATACCTCCCGGAAGAAATGCAAGCCAACTGGGTAGTGTTTTGCATGTGTCTCGTTTACGAAGTGTACTACATTGGTGGCTATGTAATGCTTTTAGTACTGTGTTTCTGCTATTGGTGTGCTCACGTTTATACCATTAATTCAAACATACAAGATTTAAGGTAATATTCTTTTCATTTTTTTTAGGTATGTTGAGATTTATTGGTTTGCTATTATTTTACCTATATACTGTGGTGTTATTTTGTATTCATATTAATTCGATTATCGGAAAGATATTTTGATTTTATAATTTGTTGCAGCGAACACGGGGTTGTCTCACATAAAACCATTTCTGCGTATGTTAATCTGCAACTGTTCTGTAAATCATTCAACAATTACAACCAAGGGGCATTTAATGTTGGATTTTGCTTCATCCTTGTGGCAGTTCCAATTCTCTGCACATTTGTGACCCTCAAAGGATTTGGCCGGATGCACATACTAATTTATTTATTATTCCCAGTCGTCGCCTTATTTTGCTTGGCGCTGATTCTTGGATTCCTAACTCAGCATGCAAAGGTCAGAATTCTATCCAACGATTTACTCATTCTGTTTGCAACAAAAATGAGACCACGGAACCTTCCGGAAAAAAATCAATTTCAAGTGTCTTCACACGACAGGAAATCTTCTTTGGAATATAAAATTCTTTTGAAAAGAATAAAAGCATTAGCACCTCTGGGATTACAGATTGCATCCTTTGGCTGCTACTCTCTACAAACCACGGAAGGGATGATGGAGCAGTATTGCAACAACGTCTTATTATTACTGACCTTGTGAAATCTAATGGTGAATATTGAAATCCCTATATATGCCAGCAAAACTAAATTTATTAATCATAATTTTTATGACATATTAATTTTGCCTAGTTACTTTTAGTCTAGTGAATTTTATAGAAAAGTATTTTAAGATACCTTATATAAAATAAAATAAAGTAGGTTTAAATTAGTTATAATTTATTGTTACTATATGTGTTATTGGCTAACATTGGAATCGCTGTCGTCATCATCCAGGGAATCCAGGTCGGTTGTGGAAAGATTACTTGTATGGTTAAAGTACAAATATATTGCGGCCAATAAACTGGAAACGATGAATGTCAAAATCCAACACCATCCGACCATTCGAATATCAGAAATTAAGGCTGAAATAAGCTTCCTGACAGCGTAAGTTATTATGGGCATGGCAAGCAATAAAGCTATAATCAATCCCAGCTGAATGGCTGTAACAATCATTCCAGCAGGAGTGTGTAGGTATGTGCTGCCATCTTTTCTCTTCCCGGCGGCGGGGCGACCCGTATTACGGTTCATACTTCATATACTAGCACATCAAACCTTAAAATTTAAGATAAAAACATTGGTTTTAACCTCAATTTATCCAACAATCAGATTAAACTCAAGAAGTACAAAATAGTTTTTAGAAAAAGCACATATATGTGTGGTAGTGTTATCACTTTAGTATTTTTTCTATTAGATTTATAATATTTCAACTTACCTCGTACCAGCAAGATTTAACACACGGATCCTCAATACAAAATAACATCTCAAAGGTCTCAAACTTATTCGTAATAAAATGGTTTTGCAAACAAAATGTAATGGCTGCTCTAAAATTACAACCAATCATGAATGCAAAGAAAGTTAAGAAAGTCTCAAAATATTCATAATTTTGAAAATCAGAATCATCATAAAACAAATTCCGAATAAAACATTGACAAAGCACTCGGTGATGGCGACAGGGTAAACCTTTCAGAATGCGCATCATTTTATTGAAAAGGCAACTGCAGCAAATGTTACAACCAATCCCATGAGCTAAAATTAAATACAACAGTTTAGTCATATATCATAATGTTCACTTGTTTTTATAGAAACATCTCTAACTTGCTTTAAATTAAGGAAACTTACTTTTCCAACAGTGGCAGGAACAATTTTAAACAAGGACCCCACTGCATAAGTTTCACATTTTAAATCATGAAGCAAGAGTGCTAATTGGGCATGAGGAATCTTCATGTGAGCACCCGATTTTATCAACCATTTTCTTAAAGAGCGGTACTGTTAACATTTGAAGTTATACAAAATTTAGGTTGGCTTATCGATACCTGGAAAATGGGAAGTGTATATGGAAAGTGAAAAGTTTCCACTTCAGCTGGCCAGTTATCGATAAACCAGCCCAAAATTTAACTGTGCATCAAATTAAACTCACAAAATAATCAATAAAATCTTTAAAAAAGGAAAATGATATTAACGAGACTCAGTGTAGAAACATACGCATATGCAATGCTGAGCTGCATTCCGGTAAGTGAATGCAAGAGTCCCCAATTGCGTCACCACTACATATCGATTTCTGAAATCTGTAGAGTTGAGCATTTCAACAATATGGATGCCGTAGTAGGAATTGCAGTAGACGGAGTAAGTGTTTACAACAACTCCTAAGTTTTCGTTCAGTACACGAACTAGTTTCCCATATTCTCTCACCATCGACAAACCAGCGTCAATGTGTTCCACAGAAGTCGTCATCAACGTGTTCTTTAAATGTTTAAAAACATCACTTGAAACCGCGGAAACAAAATAAACCATAACTATTGCAAACATATCCGCCATGATCCAATTGCATATTTCATAGAAGTTGAGGAATCCAACTATTAGACTGAGGGTCATAGTTGCAATTGGGCATTTAGCAAAATGGTGATCCTCAAGCTTCAACATGGCTATTGCTTGAGTTTTAAAAGATTCCAATGTTAACGAAAAACTCCAGGTATCTATGCCGAATAGGCTGCCATAGTAGAAAGTACAAGCAGGAAGCGATATGATAATCATTAAGAGGAAGAACATCGCGAGTCTCTTAAAATGAGTTTTTTAAAGATAAATCATAATTCAAAATTAAAACATTACTATAATTAATGAATTTTATTATTATTTAGATTTATGTTTGAATAATTGAGGATTTATTATATTTTTACTGCTTAGAAGACACTTACCACATTCGACGACGGACCAGCGCACTTGACTAAGGTCGTCTCATTCAATGCATCCAATATGCTTTTTATACCTTTACGATTGATCAGGATTAAGTAGCGACAGTATAACGCATGAGTAAATGCTGCTATGTAAAACATAAGATCGAAATAGGACAGAACGTTGTCCGATGTTTGAACGTAAGATAGGACATCCTTTATGGTGGAAATGACTATGAATATACTGCCTATTTGCAATAAGTAACATGCCACCTGTAAATTAAAGCATGAACTATTATTTTTTTAAATTGATTAAAAACTATCTCGGATTTTGACTAATTGGGATTGTAATGTTAAGAAAAAAATATAAACGTAATGATTTAAAAACCTTATTAGGACTAAAGCTGAATTAAGAAGCTTACCTTTTGAATTTGATTTTCTTTTAAATAGAGTTTCGAATTCGAATCGGAAGATATTCTGAAAGGCATTGTCATAGGAAAGTAAAACAGAATGTTGACACTGTATAACCAAATACGAATCCAATATGGTTGTTCTCCTGCAGTTTCCACGGGATGGGTTGGTAACATTGTACCATCACGGACATTCTTTGGGATTATTTTGTGGATATGAGGATCATGGAAAAACGTCTTTAACAATGCTGGCATAACTATTATAATTTTATGTTCCACGTAGGATTTTGTCAATAGCGACTGAGGGAATCGTCAGAAATATCAGTAGCAGGTGGATAAATTTATCTGATAATATTTATTGGAGTCAATCCTAATGGAGATATACTGTCAAATAATACAAGCAATATTTTATTCATACACCTTATTATTGAGGTTTCATATACTTACAATTACGGAAAGATTAATGTATAAGTTAAGGTAAGCATGTAGTAACATATTTTGTTTGTCTAATTACATCGGCACGATTACTAGTAGTTATACAGTACCATGTAGTGTAGTTGATGCTAAAATGACCTACTTAGCTGTAGAATTATAAACATGTTCTGCTGTAATTAAAAAAACAAGTCCGTATGCTACTCGTCATGAAAATACTTCTGGAGACTTCTAAATATCCCAGTTTACATAGTAAGGTTAATAATACATAGTATTTTAATCTAAAACTGATGATTAGTCATACACATCCTCTTGTATAAACCAATTTGGCTCACACGCTCACACATGTAAACTCAATATATGTAATTATGACTTACATAAAACATACATACATTAAACGTACCTCGTTAGCTATAAAATGAAAACAAAAAACCTTTTTAAAATAATGTACCCAGCCGATGTGACGTCGACAAGGCAATTATAGATTAGACCTTTTCAATATAACAATCCAAGGGAGTCGTAATTACATAAAATATAATGATGCTAGAATGTTTCCAGATCAAATATCAAGATCAATATTTTATTTTAGATGTCTGTTAATTCACGTGAGCAAGCCACGGGTCTTAATCACATTCAATATGTGACTGAACAAAAAATGCTAAGAATTCGTCAGCGTTTGTAAATAAGACGAAAATATGTACAAATACTGATGTTATTGCGTGCATATGTCGTATGTAGATATGAAATATTAAATAGCTTTTGTCAAGCAACAAGATAGGTTTTTATTTATCCCGTTTATTATAATCATAGGGTTTCTAATAGTAAATTGTTTTAAACATCGCATATGATATAACGGATATTTTAATTGACAATTATTAAAGAATATAAAGACAAAAGAGATCCACTCTTAATATGTAACCATTAATACATTATATTGTACTTGTGTACGTAACTACTACGGCCCTTTTATTTTATATTTAAGCTGTCACTCACAAACGATAGAGTGGCTAGTACCTATTAATGCCCAGCAAAATACTAAATAAGCGATACAAATACTTTCAAATAAACGTCCAACAATTTGTTCGTCATTACAGGTAACAAAAAACACCACGTGTCGTGGTCTAAAGCGAGTGTTCCCATTTTCACAATGATCCATGATGGTTTACAGCCTTAGCTTATCAATACACACCAGTACACGTACATAGTACATATAGAATTTGTCGTGCTTAAAGTATACTTAAGTACTATCTCTTAATCATTTAATAAATTTAAAACAGCCTAATTCAAAGCCTGTTGTCACAACTTTTCAGAGAAAATAACAACAATAAAACCAAAAGCAACAACGAGAAGGTCAACAGGCTCATTTGTAAAGGCTCCTTCAGTCGTCAATAAATAACAATTTAAGAAAATATATTTAAAATGTCTAAAGATCACTTTGGAAAGTGTAGAAAAATGCTTGGTCGTGAAAATGATGGAGATTCTTAACATGTCGAATCACTCTGCCGGTCAGTAAATGCCTACCATACTTGACTGCTTCACTTCTGTCTCTGGCTAAGCCAACCAGCATGAGCCAGTCAATGAGTTCATGGCCACAAAATACTTGGGTGTATGATTCCATGCGCCATCTACGACAAAATAATCAATGTTATTATTAAATTGAGACTTTTGAAGGAATTCATTACATCACAAACTTAACAATATAAAGAAAGAATCAAGAACCAACCTCCTGTCCCGCACAATATCCTGAACGCACTTTTCAATATGATATGTGAGGAACTGTTCACAGATCTGCTTGGTTTCCGACGATAGTTCTTCCCATTTCGGAAGGTGTACCGAACCTTCGCCATAGGCAAGTCGACGCCACCTATTGTCAGCATATATAAAATTGAAACACTCAACCTACTTTTCGTTTAATGAGCAATTTAGCTCTTAAAGTTCTAATATTTTAACTCACCACTTATGTACTGGCATAACTATCATACGGGTATTCAATCCGAACAACATAAACGCAAAGAAACCTTGTCCGAAATTCAGAGCGGCATCCAAGAAAACCAGCTCTACGTAGATACCAGATACCTCTTCCGTGATCAAAGTCCATAAGCACAGTCCGATGCCCTACAATACATTTAAAAAATTAATATAAAATATTTAATTGTTGTTGCGATATGACTTGCGAGTATCTTCATTCACGGTTATTAATTCCTCACCACAAACATGGAAGAACAGAGCAACAATAACAAAATAATGTGTCGCATCATTTGGAATTCATCGTCCCGATCCCTGACTATTCCGATTTCAGCAGGCTCTGTCAGCTGATTCATAGATCGATAACGTTCCAACAGCCTTGTGCACTGTTTTCTTTGGATAGTGGTGCAAGGATGCTTGGACGGCGAGCACAAATCATCATCATAACTGAATAAGATTTCGTCGTCCTCATCTTCCTCCTCACAGGAAGACAACCTCCTTGATCTGGGCATGCGATTTCGTGTTGTACTCCCAAGATCTTCTATTTCCGTTACACAGATCATGGGACGATTGATGGAAGGCCCATCCTGACAACAACTACCACTTTGGCAGCAGCTACTTGCAGCAGTACCTCGACCAATGGACGTACTGCAGCTGGAACGAGGTGTTACAGATGTTCCAGGCCTGGCAAACGCATTGATTTCAGTGTGCGGTAAAATTACAGATGCTGAATCAACTTCAGATTGTGCTTCGATATCCAGTTGAGAATTTTGTACAGAATTTTGGTTAAACAGCGAAGTGTATTGTGCGTACTGACGTTCGTAACGTTGTTGCATAATGAGACAGCCGATTGTGACTATAATTCATAATCAATTTTGATTTTCATTAGTAAAATTAAAATGAAAACATCATTTAAAATTACGTGGGCATAATGAAATATAAAGCTTTATTACCTATAAAGGACACCACCAGAACCATCAGCGCAACCAAGGCCTGTGTTTGTCCATATTGGAAATTCGGATCTTGCTTCTCGTTAGAAGTTTCGCCTTGTACAGTAAGCATCAGAACGGTTACTAATCCCGCCGGTATTCTTTTTTAACAAACAATCATAATTAGTTTTACATTATATCATTTTAGCCATGCCATTTACATTATTTGAGGAACAACACAACAAAAAATCATACCCCCAGCCGATAAGTCCCATGTATGGTCTGAGTTTCAAAACAAAGCATAGGCTCCGGCATCTGAGGAAAACCAAACTGGTGGCTAGTATTGCAGTCCAGATTCGGGAACTGAATACTCCAAATGCATATACTCCAAATTGGACAAAGAGTCTCCAGTCGTCATTTGCGTTGACACCATAGTATGACCACAAGATTGCTCCAACGCAAGCCACTGCCTGTAAACAAGTAGACATAATTACTTTAATTTAGGTAATACATTATATATACGTACCAATATAGAATAGATAGAACAGATTAAACAGATTGCGTATAGAATGAGAAAAATGAAATTTAAAAAATTCTCACCTGCGAAATCACCAGACATAACGTTATACAATGTGGAACTTTCTTCCATTTCCTGCTCAAGATGAAGACTACGATGACCCAAAACTATTTACAAACAAACGCACAATTTATAAAACAATTTACTAAAACATAATCTAATCTGGCTACTTGCTACATATCCTTTTTCATAAAGACTAACCGATGCAACAAGCCCCAAAACGCTCATATTGAACAAGAAGCTATCCAAGTCAGTAACGTAGTCCCTTGGGTTGAGGTTCTTCAAAGTTATCATTTTTGCTGACACGAACATAAGCGGTGCCGAGATGAACGTACAGGCTACCATAGCACCTGCAATCTGAGTAAATATAAAAAAATAATTTAGTGTCATAAGTCAACTTAAAATAGTATAAGAAGTTTTGTAGTATAAATGTTATTTAACTAAGTGAGTATTTGCAGATAAAATACACATCATTACCATTTGCACAGCCATATCGTAATGTGTAGCATAAACAAAAACGCCTGGAGCAGTAGGGAACGTCCCGTATAGAAACGCATAATTACTCAGGGACACCGTCTCGTTAACGTTCTCCCCTGCTTGTAGTAAACTTACAAACTCTCGGGACACCAACGGCATGACCAATCTATTTTAATATTTCATAATTTCATATATAATGTCTTTCACCAACACAAGATAATTATGAATTTCAATTCACAAATGATCATAAGTCTTACAATTTAATGCCGATTAAAATTCCCGGAACAACAAATCCAGAACCTTTCAGGTTTGCAGCGCTTCCTACCATTGTCAGTCCCAGAGAAAAGAGAGCTGCAGCTGAAAATGCTGATCCTAAAACCTGTGAATTAAAATACAAATTATAAAAATAATTGCTTTTACTTAGTCTAAAATTAGGAAATAATTAAAATAGTATAAATTAATTTATAATTACTCATTCATTAAATAAATGTATAATAAAGAAAGGTCACAAGTCAGTCTATACGTACCTTCAAAATACCTTCCAAAATTTTAGGTACACAATGAGAAAAGGTAAAATTTCCTACTATGCCCAAGGCAGTCATTAGCACCACGGGGTTAAGTAAAACTCCTCGCATAACTCGCTGAATAATAAGCCTCCCAGGAGTACCTCCAGACCCAGAGGTACCCATAATACTCCTACCCTGAATATCTTGTTGATTTTCTGAATTCCTTTGCTTAGAGATTTCCATCATCACAAAAGCTATTGGATTCAGCATGATTAGATTCACTGGGGCAACCAGGTACAGATAGTCGGCGTAGGCCGGGTGAGATTTGTCGTACAATGCACGCACTGGAAATTTACAAAAACAAAATTCATAAATAATTGTTACCATTAAACCTTGGTTAATGCGGTTTATAGTACACATTTTAAATATTTTATACCCTCATAATTCAGGAATGGTTATTTAATATCATACCGATTGGATATCCGAGCGCGAAGTCATTGCTTTGAGTGCAAAAGATTGCAAACAACCCCGCCATATCCAGCTTTTTAGGCTTACTCACGAGTAAAGAAACAAGAATAACAGCAATAAAGACACATGTCTTGGCTAAACATATTGAGAGCAAAAACGTCCAATTAACAGAACTGTAAATACAAAGAAAAACATTCATTATTCAATTATCCATGATTTCAAATGGTTTACGAATTATTCAAATATTCATTATTATTTCATCAAGCATTCAATATTTCACGGCTTGCAATATTGCATACCATAATAGGCATCAATACATTTGTAAATATTATACAAAACACTTGCTCCGTCATCCTTAATCCTCACATGAATAACCATACAAATGCAATTCATTCATACATCCATCCATCAGTTTTACTTTCATCTTCAAGGCCACAAAACGGTAGCTTACCTTAAGTCTAATTGTGCCATAGATAAAAATATTAAGGCTGGAAGGGAAAACGTTCCAATGAATGTATTCAGCCCTTTACTTTCACTTGAGGTGATTATTCCAGCCTTACCGGCAATATACCTGCAACAAGAGCCACCATAATATAACATAATGTAAATACATGTGTATGAAATAAAATATTTTCTACTCATAATAATAAATAGTATTTACTGAAACATAGTCCACTATACATAACGCACACGCACAATAATCTAATTTGGTCCTTATTGAATGCCTGGTGGTCATATTTAGTGACACATGCATGTACTTTTAATACACAAAAATTACGGCGGAATTTACCAGACCCCAAAAATGTAAAAACACAAACAATGAATGAATTCTTAACGCATATCTGTTTTAATCTCATCCACGCATGAAGATACATATATTTATTAGAAACGGGTCAGATTTTCAGGTCAAGTTGCACCCATCAAACTTATCGAACCCAGATCACATATGTGGATCTCCATGTGGTCGTGTAATGCTAAGAAGTCAATAAGTATCAATGTAAATATCCGACACGAGTTTTGAAATTGCATCATGAATCCGTCTACATCGTTTTTTGTGCAATTTATTACATAACTCAATTCTAATTTTGGTTTCGTTTTTTTGAATCAACAATATTAGCTACATACTTAATTTATGAATTTATTAAATACACCCAAGTCATATATCATATATGTATTGCTTTACATAACACGAAACAAAATATATTTGCCTATAAGAGGACGATATACAATTAATTTAATTAAAACTCGATTGTAAAATATTTTAACTCACCCTAAAAATATCACAGCAAAACATTCCAGCACCGCCGGATACAGATCATTGATTGCATCCAGCTCTTCTTCTGAATTTGCCCCCATGGCTATTTCTAACAGTTCAAAGAGACTCGTTGAATTCTCCTCTCCACTAGAATTACTTAGTAGTTCCAAACTTCTTCTAATACGAGCTGTCTTGCAAGGGGACAAATTAATGCCCGTCGCATAGTGATACCGCTGAAAGATTAAAAAGGACAAATTTGTTATACGTAATTTCCTTCTTGAGCATCCATTTAGCAGAACATGTACTGAGTACCGGTAGTATACAATACCAGACAAGATAAGATTAGATACCGTAGAAAAAACATCGAATATCGGTCGCTCATGTACTCTAAAATTTCTGACTTATTGCAAAAGCTCAATTTCAAACTGAGCTTATTAATCATCATGATTAGTAATAGAAAATAAATATTAAATCAATACCAAAAAATAACAAGTTATAAAAAAATTCAAAAATTAGTACAAAATTTAATACAAAAATTAATACAAAAATTAATACAAAAATTAATACAAAAATTAATACAAAAATTAATACAAAAATTAATATAAAAATTAATACAAAAATTAATACAAAAATTAATATAAAAATTAATACAAAAATTACTAGCAACCGAACATTTATCATGCAATGAAAGTATCATCTACCTTTCCGTCACACATTTTCCTTTAAAAATCGTAAGGAAATGCAACATTAACAGAGACACATCCAGAGAAACTAAAACGAGTTAACGCGTAGCATGTGCTTCCTTATGTAACAATTATTCCTTCTTTACAAATTGCAATATTAAGCTGCTGCGAACGAAAACAATTAGCACTATATGTACATATATGTGCATTTAATAGGAAGAACAGTTAAGAAACTGAAATTCTGGTGTAACAGTAGCAATATTTAAAAATGTACAGCACGTAAATAAAACACTTATGAAGTTGAAGTTCATTGTTGCAGTGCAAAATTAAAAGGTGCGACCACCTGATCAGAAAACAAACGAAAATCCGATAAAGACCAAGGATGCTCAGATATATGCACTCACGACTGAAGACTGAACCAGTATAGCCACAACAATACTAATAATAATGTTGCCTCACAGGTACAAACACATGGGGCAAGGTAATCCTTTCCAATATTGATGAGAACAGGTATTCCTTATATACTTGTATATATATTTTGATACGAACTTGCTTTGGCTGAGAGAGCACAATTAAAACTTATGAGAGGATTGACAATGAGATCAGCATAAACTATTCGTGCAAGGCCCTTGGGTTTATAAAATAAAATTTTGGTTATGGAACCATAAATGATCTTCAATTGAAACGTCGATCCGAAGTTTATGTTATATTTGAATTACGAATTTGTCATTCAACGCTATTTAAGTTGGTTCATGTTTTGAATTTTAAAATTCATCCACTTGATTGTATAGCTTATTGCAATATAGTGCAATGCAAAACACACTCGCCCCTGAATTTGATTTTGAATTTCAACTCCCAAGGCTACACAACACACAAGAATCAATCGAATCTCCTTTGGCTAATAATAATGATTCCAGTTGCTCTCAGCATTAACTAAATATCTGGAAAATGCGTGAATAATTATTAGAATTTCCAACACACGAATAGTGTGATTTTATATTAAATACACCACTGCGGCACTTAGGCTATCAAGGTAACTGCAACCCTTGTCTCATAGTTGTTGTCAAGCGAAGGTGAGCAAAATAATAAAATTACACTTTAAAATAGTTCCTAAATATCCACAGTACTACAACATTATAATCAGCACGATATAGATTAATGAATTATAATAAGATGAATGAAACTGCCTCTCCCGCTGTACACCACACACGTTGCTACACTTGTTATATAAATTCCAGAGGCATCAGACAACAATACTTGATGTACTTTGATGAAGAAGTGACTTCACCGCGGATTTAACCTCTCCTTTAAATATGAATTTCATGTATGGATGAGCCTCTCAATGTGTATTGTGAACACCCACACTTATACACTACGAAAAGCAAGATGAAGAAGGGATATTATGGAAACAAATACGACCCAAAGTAAGTTGGAAAGTACCTAAAGCTACTATAAAGTACCTGCATAAATGAGGTAAGTTAAGGATTCGATCAAGCATAATACACATATACATACACAATTACACACACACGACATAAGCACAAATACGAAACTAAAGTATCCTAGGAATCTCATCAGGGCTTTGATATGTATACCTAATACAGTTAATTAAATGTTATCATGGTGCCCCATAGTAGTATGCATATGTAGTACTTACATTAGAGTATTCCAAAACGTACAGTTCTTATAGCATTATTTTTTCCTAAATTTTTTACCTCTTTTGTATTGTAACAAGAACTCGCGCAACAGTTTTTATGCAGCTTTTTTAGGGGTTTTATTTCCAGTAGTTAAATAAAAACGTAACCAGCATAATATATTTTCCGTACAGTACGGTCTACTACAAAAAGATCAATGTTAGTATGTATAAAAACACAATACTTTTTCATGTCAAAAAAGATCATGGTTGATGTACAACACGTTTGTCTACCGCTCCTCATCTCGAAGACTAAATTAGATGGATGAAGCGTTATATTAATATTTTATATTTTATACGTACAAAATAGGCAAATGTGCACAGCCTAAAGACGCAACAACAGAGTGATAGTGAGTAATTAAATCATACCGCAATAGGATCAAGGTATTAATTAACAAGTCTGAGCTACTAAATAAGGTGAAATGAACAGAGGGTAATAGTGCAGTTGACATTAAAGTTGGTATTTTATTACGATTATTACTAAAAACGTCATGTATTAATAATTGCAAACTTACAATTACTAACGTTGAACGTTACTTTCTGACGCTGGCTTTAAGGATAAAACTACTGAGCATAAAAGTGCATCTACTATCTGTATTAAGGTGCATAAACCTCCACCTGACGTTTGTTTTATAAGTAATTATATGATAAATTATAATAAAATTAACATTCAGAACCACAATAACAATACAAATTGCATTAAAAATAATGCTAACACATCCAAATTAAACGCGTGCAAGTACGTGTGATCAATAACAAAAGCTCCTAGAGAAGAGAGATATTACAAGATAATGGATATTCACAAAGCTTTATCATTTATGAGAAAAACAAACTCTAAAATAATGGATTATCTCATAAATACAACATCTCATAAAACAATTATTGCTTCTTTTACATTTAATTTTGATGGGTTTTGATAATCCATATGGAAAGCTAATATTAAATAACATGATAAAAGAATAAATAATGAAAAAAATAATTATAAATAATTTTGTTTTTTATGTATTTTGTCTTAGATTGTATGTATATTAATTTATACTCACACGCCTTATAACCGCTGTAATCACTTTTACTGACCACGTTTTAAGACCAGAAATCCTGGCAAAAGACTACTGCAGCTATTAACTTAAATCTTATATGTGTGTTGTGCTCTGACTTCAGATCCCCAATACTGTTAAGTGCTTAAATAAGCTTGGTTCATGCCTAAATAAACTTGGTACACATTTAAATAGTTTGTATATGCTGAAATAAACTTGGTACATATTTAAATAAGGTTGTATAAGCCTAAAACCGCTTGGTACATACCCAAATAAGCTTTCTAAATACTCAAATGTACTTATATAAGCTCAATGAATACATAAACAAACTTCTTACATACTCAAATAAGCTTAATGCATACTTAAATGAACTTCTTACATTCTCAAATAAGCTTAATGCATACTTAAATGAACCTCTTACATACACAAATAGGCTTATAATGTATACTTAAATAAACTCAATACATTCTTTAATAAATTATTATGTTTAATTTTAAGGTCGTAACATTTTGACCAGCGGCAGAATCGAAGAAAAAGTGGCGTCTAAATTAGTGTGAGAACGCCAGATTGTCTACGGCTACAACTACAACAAAAATCCAAAGTACCGATTCTGTGATTATTGGATTTTAAAGCTAGGATCCTACTAAAAAGACTAAAATCAGCGTAAACATGTGTATTAACTTAAAGAAAAAGTCTCTAAAGATACGTGACATGACGCTTTTTTAGCTCTATTTGGACAAAGAAAATATTTTGTGTATCTACTGCGAATAAAAAGTGAAGATTGTTATCCATTCATAGATCAATCTCTGCAATTGCTAATTGTAAGTTTATTTTTTATTGTTTAATTTTTATTTTGCTAAGAATATGGCAAAACAAACTTCTGATATTATGACGTCAGGAGCAATAGTGCTTTTGAACCGTGATAAAATATTATAGTTTGGAGTGAGTTTCTTAAGAAACATAAAGGTCAGACATGGCGCACTTATGTAAAAAACTGCCGAGTATAATAACGTGCTAGACACAATTGCAAGACACAATATAATGTTTTGCCCAAAATTGTTTACATTTATCTCATAAATCCTCGTTAATATCATTCTTTAAATACAACGGAAAAAAGTTATGCACTCCGCTGTAAAATCGTAAAATATTTCTCCACCACAGCTTCCAGATTGTTGTAATGTTGTGCATGCAGTATAATAATCACATCTTGGTACGCTCGCATATAGAATTAAAATTGAAGTACTGCCTAAAATACTGACAGAATGTAACTAAAATACCCTAAAGGTAACTAATATAACATGTTGCATTTTATTATATGTTCATTTGCCTAAAAACAATATACCAACTGCTTTTGACTCCGTTGAGAGTATACACAGCAATTCTCATTTTTGTAGTTTTATCAAGGTCACTAGATTTTGTGCTTCTTGTGCACGATTTGAAATAAATCATTGTAAGCTTTTAAGAAACAATCGTATTAAGTTGCATCTCTTATTATTTGCTTCACTTACTTTTCCTTTTACGTATAATATATGCTATTATATAATATACCTGTGTAGATGTATGGATTACAACTTTGAAGATTCATTCTAATTTTGCTGCGCGTGTATTTAGTTTCATTATCTATTTAAATAAGTTGCATTCCACAAAATTTCAACGCTATAATGGAGAAATGTTGAATGTTAAGAAAAATTTAATGTCAAAATTACTGCATAATTCCGCGAAATGACCAGATCGAGTCATTCGAACATTAAAAAGAATTAAAAGGATACGACTGCAGTTACGACTCGCAATAATAATAAATTCAGAGCGTTCTCAAAAAATGCTTTGAAAGTGACATAATAAGTAACGATAAAGGAATCCCGTGATAAATATTACTTATTTATATAAAAATTTGCAAATGTATAAAAATTTTGAAGAACTTAAGTTATGAAATTTTAAGCACTTTAGCCAATCTCAAAAACATTATATATGGAATGGAACAAGATAAGTTGTACCTACTAATACATACTAGTTACTAACATACTCATACATGTTCGCATATGTATACGTGAATATTTCTTCAGCTTATATAATCATCTAAAAATTAAAAATGAATCGCTTTATCACCTGAGTCCAAGTTTAAAATCGGTTACATAACCTAATGGAAACATTATAATCATGTCGGCTTGGCCGTAATTGTAAGACGAAGTGCAATTATTATTATAAAATAATAAACAACGTAGTCGTGTAAATCCGTCCTCCTTGACATTCAAAATCTAAAAGGAGTTAGGCATTTACATGTATATTTTTCTTTTTCCTGCTTTGCAAAGTGCAAACTGCCTCGTTATTACAGGTGTTATATAAGATTTAAAAGGTTTTGATAATCAGCACGAATCTTATTTCTCATGCAATTGATTATGTCGTATCCGCCGCTTACATAATCATGTATAATTTCAATGCATGGGTTGTACATACATACACACATGAATGAGCAGCTTGTTATCCAGCAAAAGTCACAGTCAAGACCATGAACTGTACGAGTGTAACAATACAGAAAATATAATAAAACCAGAGTCCATTCCATTTACAAAAGTGCATTCAAAAATGCAACTCGGACATGCACTGAATTATTTATATACAATTGAAAGCGCAATCAGCGAATGCTGACAGCATATAAAATCTATAATTTGGTAAATACATAATTACTTTGCATTCACACGGACTTCCTTTCCATACAGAGCTCATTTTTTTAATGCATTGATTGAAAATTTGTTATAAAAAAATAAGTGTATCTATACATCAGCTTTATATCTGCTCTTCGAACACAAAAGAAATTATTTCTGGTGATCACAGCAAAAAACAGCATTACAACTTCTGGCGGACATTTCCGTTTTGAGAATCGCAAAGTAAAAGGCAGAAGGAATTTGGAATAAAAACAGATGTACCTATTACCTATTAGTATAATAGTGGAAAAAATGGTATAAATAATAATAGGAATATGTGCTCAGTGAAAAGTTTATTACTAAAAGAGCCTTCATATCCGGTGAGTGGAGCTGTAAAGGATGGCAATTCCGACCTTCTTTAACCTTTGGCATACATACATATAATTACCAGAAAAAAATATGATGTGTAGATTGGACACCAAAACTGCAGGACGCAGAATTCTGCAGATATTGAGACGCCAATAGGAAAATCTCCTACGAGTATCTCTACTCTATGCATACATTCAACTGAAGTTACACTGACACATCATATTCTAATGGCTTGCTCACCTTTCGCTTACCTCGAGTACACTCACTTTAGTGTCTAATCATCTTCAACCCCACATGGAATCAATATTAATAATAATAACATAACAGCCACGAGAAATAAGATGACGATTATTTTTGAATTATTTTTAAGTCCCTTAATTGCGTATCCATCCTTATTTTAAATTAAAGTCATTTTATAATACGTACCTATCCTTAATTATAGCAGATGATGAGTTGATGCTCATTTATTGTAAAACTTTACTTTTTAAAATCCTTTCAGAAGTAGATAAAGTAGTATGAGTAGTAAGTTCGTAAGGATGAGTATCGCATACAAGTTAAAGAGCACACCAAAAAGAGCACATAGTAAGCTACATACATAGTCCCCTATCTTCATAATATTCTCTGATTATTATAATACTGCTTGCTGCTTCTTCTTTTACAAAATTAACAACTCAAGTTTCCTTTTCCTTACTGACATGGCAGCATTGAACTGTCGCTATATAACATTTAGCTATATCTATAGGTGGCAAATTTAATACTTTAACATTGCAAACTTCAATATTGTAAATGTAAATCTATACGCAACGCATGTTATTCAATACTACAAGATATGTAAGTATCTCAATACGAACACATGGTAGAAATTATTGTCATCCGTTGCCAAAAGCAAGATGAACAAAAGCAAGAAGTCATCATCATCGTCACCCTTTTCTTCTTTAAAATTACTTATTACAAGCCTCTTCATCCTTTTACGACACAAAGCACGCTGGTGCGTCCAATAATTATTTGCATCGTACGTTTAAGTATATGTTTACGTTGGTCGCACTTAATAAAAACGGCTGAGTGTAAGTACATCATATGAGTATCTATATGTTACTGGTTTTTAAATTTTGGTTCTTTTCCTTATAGCTCCTTCATGCTGATTCTTTTCTGTATTACTGCCTCTTGATAATATAAAAATGGCTAAAACCCAGACGCCCAACTGTATTTCCAGTATTTACAGTACAATTTAGATTAAGTATAAAAATTACATATTCTCTGTGGAGTAGAAAATATTAAAAAAAAACCATGCCTACCATTCTGAAGTCAAAAACGCACGATTTATTTGCCTATGAACGTTATCAGGTATAAGCTGTAATATGTCATATGCAAATACATAATAATAAGTTATTATTACAGAGGATCACGATGGACGATGGGATGGTGTGCTACTGTGAGTTAAATTAAAGATGTATACCTAAGTATAGTGTATTAGTGTATCCTCCAACGCAAATTTGATTTGTTAAACTAAGATTCAATGACAACTCACACACGACTTGGAGAACCCCGGAAATTACTTATGTACACAACAGCAACAATAACAACAACAACAGTAAAAATTATATATTAGATTGCAAAAAAATCAAAAAATTAATTTTATCAACAGAAAACAACACTACATTTTATTATACTTACATATGTATCCATATATAGAATACTATGATACATGTATGTACATAATATATAAAATACTATACATGCGATAGAATTGTATTGTCAAGTTACTTGTGAACATTACAAAAGTGATAATAATTGATAATGTTATACATGTACATGTCTATATACATATAGCTACATATGTAGCAGTAGCTAAGAATAGATACCAACATATATGTGATATGCGCTTAAAATTGATAAATGATTTAGTTTATAACCATTAGGAGCTTTACAAGATAAGAAAAATTATACTGCATATAGTAAATACCATTATTATTAATTGCTTCCTACACAGCTGGTTTACTTTTACAATATTAGCAGGGATGTGCTCTGTCATTTGTTTCTAATTCCCCTAATTCCAGTGTAGTTTAGTATGTTTATGCATGTGTATTTATCAATTTATCTTACAGTAAACACATTTATTTATAAACCTTTTCTACTAATTTCTATTCTATACATACATTACAAGCAACGATTCTTGTTTAGCGCAAAAATTATTTTTTACAGGAATAATAAATTCCTCATTTTTATCATCTGCATTAACTATAGGTATATGTATCTAACTATTAATACTTATGTCACCTTACTGCAATTGACGTACTTATCGGAAATAGCGAAAAACGTTTTTTTATAAACATGTGTAATGACTTGTAGACTAATGCAAAACCATATAATCAAGCTTGCAATTCGTTCATCCTAACGATTAAATTGCACTGTATTGCACTTGACAGCTGCTGTGAGATGCACATGGTGAGGATATGTAGGTAGAACACATAATGATCGTAATAAAAATGGTTTCCGTGTACATGTTTTTTTTAGTAAAATTGGATACTTCATAGCTCCATACTTTATACACAGCTTTGGCTAGTATTTATGCAGTTCATGCGTTCCGAAACCTTGCTTGTTTATAGTTTAATAGTATATGTACATACTCCAAACCATATTTATAATATTTGTATGTATTACGAAATTTTTTTCTGGAAAAATCATCATCATCACGACATGAGACAATATTTTTCCTGTAGAACTTCTCGAAAACCGTTAATTACAAATTTCCGGAACTTGCAATGGATTGCCTTATTGACATTTTGGATTTTCCGTGTATGTAATTATTTACATTTACACCATCAGGATATTACATGGTTAAATAAATAAAAAATATTAAATCCTTGAATACTAATCTAATTCGTACTAAAACTGACAGCAGGTCATGACTTCCTATCTTCTTTCGTGGAACACATTAAATGCAGATTCAGCAGGCAAACGTCTAATAATATAGAAATAATAATAAACAAATAATAATGATAATATATAAATAGTAACAAATAAATAATAATAAACAAATAATAATGATAATATATAAATAGTAACAAATAAATAATAATAAATAAATATATAATTATTAATAATACATATATTTCTAAATACATACCAAAGTATATCATACCCATGTATTAATTTTATCAAGACTAGATTCATATCATCAGAGAAACTTTTTACAATCTGAGTTGACATTTCGCTAGAGATTCCTAATTCTTATTTTGTAGAATTTCGGAAAGCTTTTTGTTTGCGGACGACAATAATAAAAAGATACTGTGGCTATATTCTTAAAACATTCAGTGATGATAGGCAGTAACCATTTATATCCAAGCACATAATTATAAACCAACTATAATGATAATATAAAAAATTCTTGTACACGTATACTGACGATGAGTCTCGAAGCTACTTTCAATTACAACCACTGTCAATAAAGTTGTCTTTCTCTTTCGCAAAAAATTGATTTATAAATTAAAACAAGCAAATAATTTAGACACCCACAGGTGCTTGAGCCCCCAGTCTTGAGGTTACTTTCAAGTCTTGAAGACAATGCAAAATAACAGAAAAAACCAACCCGAAATAAATTCCCACATGCCCAAAACGATTTTGGCATAATAATACAATTAATATGGTTTTCCACATTATTTAGAATTGTGGATTATACATCAAAACAGCACTAAAAGTGAATTACAATTCAATTTGTATCACAAAGGTAAGGCAAAACGCATGTATAAATTACGCTCCTGAAGTTAATAATAATTATTAAATTAAAGGCAATCCACCTGAATCACCAGATTTGGACATTTCTCCGCAAGTTTTTTCTTCTACAAAAAACTCAACCAGTCAGGGTCACGCGAAGTACAAAGTAGAATATGTAGACAGTAACAATATTTCCCACGCCCTCTTCTAACAAGTCCATTCACTTTTAATTACACTTCAAATATATTTCCAATTTTGCGCTTACATAAGAAGAATTATAATGTATAATTATATGAGTCTCCTTGACTAGATTTTAGAGGATGAGAACCAGACCAACTTCTAAAATCAAAGGGTAAAAGGACAAGACTGATTCCGGTAGTCGCAGGATCACAGATTACATACTAGTATAAATGTGGACGAGATGAGGATCCTACTGGAATTTTTCATTTCCGTGCGCCAAATATTTTCACGATTGCCGAATTATGTAATATTCCTTTCGAGTCCTCAAAAAGACTTGCCTGGAACGCGTTTAATGAAAATTCTTTGTTGACTATAGTCAGCATATGGCTAAAGCTATGCTATGAATACTGAAATACTTTATCCATATATTGTCTATGCTTCAATACTTTAGTAGTGCAAATAATGGTTTTCATATATTTATAAATGGTGGGCATTAGTACACATTACATTCCAAGGTAAATATTTCCAATGACTTAATAATGCAGTTGGGAACAGCAATTTCGGCAGATTAACTCCATTGTGCCGTACTCATTGTCATTACGAGCACGTCACTAATTTCCCAAAATTAAATAAATATAGAATGCGGATGTCAATATGAGTAAAATATCTGTACATAAATGTACACATGATTATAGGAAATGTTCTCGTCATGACAGTGTGAAAATAAAAACTGACCACCATAAATCATTTTCTGTGTAAGGAATTACTATGATATGATAACTGATAATTCCTTCCGATTTAAATTTTAATAGTAGTTACTCCCTCCCACTTGAGTGAGATAATGCCCAGCACACCAACAGAACCTTGACCCTTCCTTCCTCAACGAAAAGTGAAAGCAAAAAAGGATTTAGATTTTCAGATTCTACAGTTCGATGCCTCTTTTCTCCTTATCTGCTGCGTGGTTATAATTATATCGTTATCATGCAAAGTGAGATATAGTCAATGAAGCAATTAAATAAGTAACAAAGTAACAGGTACTCACTCATCAAATTAAGTATTAAGTAACAATTATCTAGATTCGCATTCGACGGTTCGGACGTCGGCCCTTCGTCAGATCGAATTGTAAGTATAAGTAAATAACTTAAAGGAAGTACAGACGCCCGGGTTATTCCGGAATTTAAATGAAATAATTAATGATAATTAATAGGTGTAGTATGGCAATTAATGTGTGTCTTTTATGTATTTCGGTATATTAATTAATTTAATTATCCATACCTTAGGTACAGAATTTAATTGTTAATAGCTTCATTCTTTTCAAATTTTTAATTGTTGAATTAAAACATGTTCGCTATATAATCAATATATTTTATAGAAACCAGAAGCCAAGCAGTCAGTAAAGCATACAACAATATAGCTACGCCGAAATGTCAAAGGTTACTTGCAAGCAGGTTTACAGGTGCAGGTTTGGGTTTAAATCCTATAGAAATTCCAGCTATCTTCATCAAGCTTATTATCGTTTGTGCAGTGTTTCTCAATAGCAAATGCTTCGTAGGCTGAGTTTCGAAAATAAGTGAAAATTCATTAAAATACGTGTTTATAGTAATCATTATTATGCTCTAGGCCAATTGCAAGATCCCTGTAATAGATGAATCTTAGTCGGAGAGGACAGTTTGACAGATGTTTGCAATTTGGTGCAATAAATTGTTTAATATATTCAATTAGCTCCATTCCATTATGAATGTTTACAACGTGATGACATTCTTTCGGATTCTTTTATAAATTATAACGCGACTCATTCGATGTTACTTTCATGCAGTTTCTTATCTGAACTGAGAGATTGCATGAGAGTTTTATTTTATTTTTAAAAATATGTACATCTACTATATCTACCGCAATGTTAAAAGCGCAAACATCTAGAATGAAAATAAAACTTTGAACTTACCTAGAGACATTTAAAAGAGCTCGATTTTTGTATTCCAGTGACTTATAAAGGAATTTAATGAGGATTATAAAGGATCTCTTCCTATTTCAGTAAGTGTTGATATTTGCAAAGTAGAGAGAACAAGTTCATCCACTTAATGATCCTCGATTTATCATTATCATGAAAACCGATTCCAAATTATTTATGTCATGAACAAACTACGTGTCGCGTGTTCTTTATTATTGGATTCACGAAATTCGCACCGTAGACAAAATCGAAATATCACTTTTTTGCATGTACCAGTAGCAGCATCAGCATCAATATAATAATTTGTATAAATTATTACAGCTTCTGATTATAAAGTATAAAGGTCAACAGCAAGAGTAATTATCAATGCACTATAATTCGTCTTTGATCTCACATAAATTTAAGTATGGGATTTGTTAATAATTTGATAATTATTAAGCTATCTTGTATATTATATAAAGTTATAATATAGACAATGTAATATTTTGTGACTTCGTGACTTGGTAGGACTAGTAAATACAAAAATAATTCCAGGAAATGAAAACTATATATATGTCATATGTGTAAGTATATAAATTCCGTCCTCCAGATTACAAATGCGATTTAAATCCTTCTCGTCACTTAAATTCTTTTTGTTTTGTATTCCGATGAGGTTACTCCTGGAAACCTGAAAACATTGCTGATTGCGTCACATGGTTGGCTTAACCGCCTACGCGAAATCCTAAAAATAAAATATTGCACACAGAAATCTACTAAAAGGGAATAAACCCACGTGAAACGGATTCCCCCCGGGGACGATGAACGCCGCCGCCGAATTAATTTTTATTTGCGCACAAATTTTTCAATTTTTTTCCAACATGACGTTTTTATTGTTGATGTAACAATAATTATTTTTGCTTTTATTTAATTTACACCTTTTTAATTAAATATTCGACTTTTATTTATGTAATTTAAATCTTATTGCGCAATTTTGCAAATTTACTTCCGTTAAATCAAACAATGTCAAAAGGTCAAAATTGCAAAAAAATAAATTCAGGGGTACAAATACTGCGAGAAGGAGTACAAAGGGAGATAGGAAAGAAAGAGGGATTTTTATTACTAAAAGAGGTTTTAATTAAAATATGTTAAAAATTATAAACTATTTTTTTGTAGAGAGGAAGGATGAAGGAAATTTAATTGGGAAATGAGGAAAGTGAGGAATTCTGAAAATTCGCGGGGAACAGGAGGAGAAAGTGACGTCAGCGTGGGATCAACACGTTTTCTCAACTTACACATGTATGTATATTAATATTAAGGAGACCTCTGATTTAAGCATTAAATCCATCCTGTCGTCATCATCGTACGTCCATGTACATTTTGCGGGGGTTCCGAACGTGCCAAAATCAGTCTGGGGGATTCATATATACGAAATTACAAGCTGTAAAAAATAAATTATGAAAAAATTAAAATAAATAAATAATTTGTTTATTGAATTAATTTATCGTTTATTTATTTTATTTATTATTTATTGTATTTATTATTTATTTTATTTATTATTGATTTTATTTATTATTGATTTTATTTATTATTTATTGTATTTATTATTTATTGTATTTATTTTATTTATTATTTATTGTATTTATTATTTATTTTATTTATTATTTATTTTATTTATTATTTA
>JAQGAK010001724.1:0-27559 GCA_034696945.1 Lipothrix lubbocki | reverse complement strand
CTAAAACTTTTTATAACGACATCCAAAAGAACGAAACAATTTTACCGCTATAACAAGGTGCACATATTTAAGAATTTCATGTATTCATTTGTCTAAAATTGCTATCGTTATAAGGGAGCTGTTGGTGTAGAAGACCGCAATAAGGAGGTCCCACCGTAAACCATGTATCTGTACTTCTTCAGAAATAATAAACGAAGTAAAAGCAAACTATTTTTGACTCTTTTTTACTAAAATGAATGCTTTGAAAACAACTATAACCACTCAAATTGCTGCAAGATAGTAGTTCGTAGTTCCTTAGGTAATAATAATTTCATAAACTAACGAATAGATTGGCTGATGCAATTGAACCGGCTTTTTTCTTGATCAAGAATGATACACCTATGTATAATATAAACTGATTTCGAAAACAATAAAACTACATAGTGTTACCATCGCCGTTACGGCGATGGCTTTTTCTCTAGTACAAAATAAATACAAAATCCATATGTACAACAATATTAATGATGGTATGTTGCTGTTTCCCAATCCACACTATTTCTATTTTAGTCGACCTGCCATTAACTAATGTACTTTAAACATTTAATTGTACTTGCATTAAAAACGGAAAGCATTTTCATAATGATTACACGAATATTAAGTATTGTGTAAGCTGAAAGTACATAGAGGTAAATGTAAATATTTAATGCTATTTACAAGTTATTATTTTTGTTTATTAAATACTGCTATCGTGTCTCATGGTACCCCGAGCCAGATATTTGTTTCGTGCATGAATATCTATTTAATTAGTTAGTTAGTAATAATATAAGTATTATAGGTAACCTGTACACCTGTACCACACCAGGTGTATATTGGTACTATATATAATACATTGAAAATTTGACATTGACATTGATTGCTGTTGTAAACAAATAAATTGTGTGCATTTTTGTATATTACACCATTATAAATACATTATTATTACAAATTACACATTATAAATCAAATTATTGCAGGGCATACAATATACAGTAAATTGGGAAATAGACGACGGATTTAGAGAACGAATCTGTCACAATTCCATAGCAATGTAAAATTAAGCAATCTATGAAAATAAAGTTAATAGGTAATGTATTAAGCTAACTATAAGTATATTTATGTCTACCAATTGAAATAATAGCGAAAGTTCTATATTTGAGTTTTCGAAACCCACGGTTTGCTTTTATTATCGGGTGTATGCTTGTGCATTTAGGTAATTGTAATAAATTATATTACATGGTTTGAAGATATGAGAGTGCGATGTACTCAGGCATGATGAAGGTAAATGATTATATTGCGTTTTTATGGACTTCCATGACATTGAAAATTCTTCGTTCATTTTTACCATTGGAAATCCCAGCATTTATTCATGCATTTACCCTCTACTTAGTTTAGACAATCTATAGTTAGGTTGAACGTTTATATATGTTCATGCAATTTCAATCTCAAATCCGGGGATAATTCAGAAAGAAATCCAACTATGACGTCAAAGACTGTCAATCTGATTTCCCTGTGTAGTAAACAGTAAAGCTTGTGACATTTATTAGTGTCAAAATAAAAATAATACTTAATTATTTACAACTGTCTGTTATAAATATAACGCGTTGTGCACACACTGTTATCACGCTATATGTATAAGTAAGTGCTTGCAAATTTCCCGTATTTATATAAACATGTTTCATCACTTTAATGAATGCTTTTTATAGCCGCTGACTTTTGTCTTTTGTGAGGATATACATGAGCTGGATTTATTTATACTCGTGATTGCACTTGTTTGACCATGTTAAAGGTTATATTACAAAGTTTCGGTACATTTGTTTTGTACTAAACTATCGGTTCGATTAGATAACATTTAATTTACTTTTAGAAAGCTTAATATTGCTTAAAACGCAGTTTTGACGCCCAAAACAATAAAATCTAGCTTAAGCCTGCTCAACTACTCGGCACATCTGAAGATAGGAGCATAAACTCGATCCCTCACTCTCACCGACTTTCTGCTCGACAGAGCAGTACACCTTAGGAATGACTATAGTCTAAACTATATGCTCATTTCTGTAAAAAATCAACAATAAAAGTTTCTTTTAGTGTTGACTTTAAAAATTAGTACTGCAAAATGAATGGTAAACTGACAGCCCAACTATTCATTTTTGTCCAGCTGTGTTTGGCTCCATTTATACTATGTGCTCCTCAAAATCCCCAGAGAAGTGACATCTTTCAGAATGCTTATCCCTTGGAGGACTTGAAGGGGAAAGATAATGATTGTGACGATGACGACGACGATGATTGTAAGGATGAATGCGACGATCTGTCCAATATGTGCGGGAGAAAGTAAGAGAAATATTTCGCAACAATTATTCGCAATAATGTAATATTTAAAAAAAATACCTCAGAAACTTACTATCGAAACAAGATATTTAATTATTGGATACACTTCCATAGTTCAATCGGAAGATATAAAATAAATAATAATAAACAAGCAATTATAATAAAATAAATAACAGTAAACGAAGTTTGTAATCGACTATATTTTTTTTTAGATTCTGGAGTATAATTGGCGTCGTAATTGGTGTTGTAATCTTAGCAATTATCATGATGATTGTCGCTGTTTGCATTTGCTACAGAAACAAAGGCAAGACGGGAAAGAAAGATTCACGGCGTAAGTCCAGTATAGTGTAAATAATGGTCACGTTGCTAAACTTAAGAATTTACAGGATCTTACAGTAACTTTACATTCATTCTAATACAAAACTTGGTTGAAATTCTGAAAATTCTGAACTTTAGCAACTTGCCTAAAATGTGTGATAAGTTGACATTTTTTTAAATTAATTCAACGATTGGACGCGAGCTTAAGTAACTGTTTTCAAGTACGAGCTTCAATCACTTGTTTTCAGATCAATCCTGGACAACTAGAACTCCGGTCCCAGCTAAAAACAGCATCGTAGTAGTACAGGCACCTCGACTGGAAATTACTCCTCCACCTATACACCATGAACATGTAGCTGAACCAGGCGGAGCCACATCCAGCGGAAATCAAAGCACCTCGATGACAATGCATAATAACAACTCTACCGTCAATCGAGATAAACAACGGCTAAATGAAGATCGTGAGAACCCATCAGCACCTTTCAACCCCCACTACCAAAATGTTACCAGGCAGGACGAGCCACCTCCACCATATGAATTTGCAGGTGAACATACATACAAACAAGACAATTCTCTCTTCTCCAAAAAATCAACATTATAATTACATCTCTGCATTATACGCATTTCTTAACACACAATAAAGCATGTTTTTTAAATTTGTTATACAAGCACCGAGACAATATGATAATACAACTTTTAGTTTCAGATGGCACTACAACCTTCCAAGGTCCTCCTGATAGTGTCCTCAATGAGAAAAGATGAAATAACTTTACGTTTCATTTGAAGTGAAATTACATCAAAGGATTGTAACAACAAAATAATATACATATAAGTACCTAAGTAGGAGCTGAATCCCAAGGTACTGGGGGAAATTGAAGCTGAAGGGGATGAGTACTGTTAATTATAAATATTTTTTTTAAAGTAATGATTATAAACATTTGGACCAGGAAAATAAACAAAAGATGCATGTTTCTATGTTTAAATGCTTTGATAATAACCATGAATAATTCCTTCATTCCCTTCTTACATTACATACATTCTTTATGCTCACATTATTATCTGTAAAGTAAACCAAGATTATACACATTTATTTTGATTTTCATTAAAACACTTGCCAAGGGAACGATGGGATTATCACACTCAAAAAGGCATATTTTCGTATATAGGCATAACAAGCTTAAAAGTTCCTAGAGTTGGACTGTGGGAAGTCTTCAAACATGTAGGTACTTCAATAGTAAAAGTATGTACATGTTTACATATAACCTTACATATAACATTACATGTATACATATAACCAAAATCGTTGTGGGAGAATCCAACATAATCGAAACACGCAACGTTAAATGCGTTATGTGGAATCTTTAACCTGATTATATTGTCAAAACCTTCCGTTGGTAATAACGTTGAACTAAAGGCTAGGTAAGTAAGGATCTAAGGAAAAATCCTAAGAAATTAAATGATTACTATGCATAATTGTTTAGTCTCACTCAGTAAATTCTATAAATCCACCAAAAGCATCATAAATTGGGAATATCGTTCCATAAGCACTCGCTACCTTCTAAATGTAAACATTATTTCTTCCGTTTGGAAAAATCTATAAACTTGTAAAATAAGGCAACAAAGTCAGTTCTCCTATATATTGTATAATTCAAGTACTCTGTTAGAATTACTTCTAAATTATTGTTATTCCTACTACATAAACGTACATAATATCAAATTATTTTTATTATATTAGAAAGCAAGCACATATTGATTTTTAGTTCCAAGAATGTCGGTAGATAAATCAAATAAAGTACAGCGAAAGACGCCCCGAAGATTTCTCAGGTTCCTGCTCACAATAGGAGCGTTTTTTACCATTCTTGGTCCCTTGATAGGTGTAGTTCTTGTCAGCCTTGCAGTGAGCCTTGTACATTTCCCGATCGTGTATGTTCTAGCCAAACTATTTCGTCCGGATCTCAAAGGAGTCGTAACAGGTTCGAGCAGAATGTTTGCCTCCCGAAATATCTTCAATTTCCCATTGAACATTGTAGGCATTGCCGTCCTAAATGGACATATTACAGCTGAGCGTGTAAGACAGTTGATGGACGAGCGAGTGTTGAGTGTAAAGAAACCGGATGGATCATTAGTTTTTCACAGGCTGAAAAGGACATGGATAAATTTCCTTGGATTTGCATTCTGGCAAGAATGTCGGAACTTTTGTTTGACGAATCATATAAGGGACTATGACTACAATTTTATGAGTGTACCTCCCGCACCTTCGGAAGCCGACCTGCAGAAGATTGTGGGCAAGGCCATTAAAGTCCCTTGGATGGAAGGCAGGAGTCCATGGGAGATTGTGCTAATTCACAATTACAGGGGGGAATCGAAGACAATTCAGATGATCCGAATTAATCACTGCCTTGCAGATGGCTTTAGTATCTATGAAATGTACAAAGTGTTAACGCGGAGTGACTGGCGGATTCCAGAATTTAAAATGTCCGAATCCAAGATTTCTCCTTGGCAACGTTTGGCCTTAGCGCTAAAAGGACCGTCGTTGTTCTTTGAAAAGTGGGTACGCTATTCTAACATTGCCACGTATAAATTACCTATTCAGAAGAAAAATAAGGGAAGGATGGAATTGATTTTTACGATGAGCCCTGAAGTCCCAGTAGATGTCATTAAAAACATTAAGACACATTTCAAAGTGAGTTACGCAGCAGTTTGCTATGCCGGCATTTGTAGGACCGTCGCGCGAGCTTTGGAAGCATCGGGTCAAAAAGTCCCTCGAAAATTTTGTTCCACTGCAGTCATTCCCAGACCAAATCACCCCGGAGGGTTAACTGTTCACGCGTAAGAAATAGATTTATGTAGTGTTGGTACTGAATCTAAACCTCGCGTTATTGGAATTATATACGTTCCAATAATTATGGTAATATTCCAATGTTAATGCTAATTTAAAGAACTAAGACAGCTACGACACTCTTTAAACCTAAGTATACATTGGAATATAAACCGAAATTTTTTAATGTTAATTTAAAATGTTTAGGAAAAAAAGTAAAAATCGCCATTTTTTATCCCGGTACTCAGAAGCTAGGGGTAAAATAAAATTATGACCATGAAGGTAATTTTATGATGTTTCAGAATTACCCCCCAGGAAAAGCTGTGTGAGTTACAGTTTTTCAGAAAAAAATAAAATGTCCTCAAAATTTTGATTTTTCCCTCCAAAAATGGGTCAAAATTTTGAAAATGATTTTGGTCCAAAATCTGTTCTTAGGATTAAGGATCTTTTGATTGAAGTATTAGGGGTCCTTCTACGTCCACTTTTACAGTTTTTAGAAAAACTATGGTTTTTTATAGAAGGTAGAAATTATTACTAGTAATATAAATAATTAGAATTTACTAAACTTATTGAAATTTTCAGAGATTTGTCAATCGTATTCCTTCCCCTGCGAAGCTCCTCTCCGGAAAAACTCCTTCGAAAAATCAACAAAATCCTAAAGAATGCAATTATGTCGCGAACGGCAGAATCAACACATCAGCTAGCCCAGCTTGGTGGAATCGTACCTGTTAATTTTTCGAGAGTGTTACCGCTCGTGGAGAACACAATTAATAAAATTAACGTAGCCACAGCTAATATGCCCGTGACTACTGGACCTGATTATTTCGACGGCATAGAAATATCTGAACTGGTAACTGCAAATAGCGTTATTTTTGACCAGGGTAAGTTGCAATAATTAATTACATACCATTAAAAAGTGAATTTTAAAGTTTTTAGTACAATTAATCCCTACGACGGAATTTATTGATATGCAGATAGCACAATTATTTCTGTATCAATTCAGGCCGGCGCTATATTGTGTATGCGTACATATTATTATTAAATAAGTATTAATTAGTTTGTATTAAATGTCCTCATTTGTATTTTGCAGGTATGATTATATCACTGGGTGGAGTAAATAATAAACAGAGGGTGAGTTTCTGTGTGAATAGCTGCATGTTTGAGTCAGAGGAAATCCCGAGGAATCTAGGCATCTACTTTCAAGAAGCAATACAAGAATTTTTGAATGCCATGGTGTGAGGACGCCTCGCAACAAATTATAGTCACATCTAGTAGACCACGTTTACATTCAACGAGGAATTACAGACCATCTTAATCCAAAACAGTATTGTGTTAGGCGCTATATTATATTTTAATAATTCTCAGCCACAGATCTTTTATACATATTTTTCTATACCAAGTACTAAAATGGGGTGAAGGTGAAATATGGTATAAAAGTTTGTTAATGATCAAAATTTGATTAAATATTTATAAATTCAACGATAATAATTATTACTCTTACATACAGTATTGTGGCACTTGCATGTTACCGTTATTAGACCAAACTATTTTGCGTAATAGCCCGTATTTTATTGAATGTAATCATCAATAGAGTGGTCAATAACCTTTGCGACCAGGGTCTCAGCTAAATCCTATAACTATAACCCCCTAAATACTTCATGAACATGTTCAGATATAGAATTCAATTCTGAATCTAAGTGTAATTTTAGTTTTACAGTGGGACCACGGATAAGGATGCTATGAAAATTTTCGATTTTAGTTTCTAACATTGAATTAGATACACAATGAAAGTATAAAATTTCAAATTTGTTTATCTATTATAATTTCGTTAATTCTCAACGGATTTCAGCGAAATGTTTTTCCTTGCATTTGCGATTAAATAATTATCTACCAGAGTTCCAATTTTGTTCAATGATTTGACTATGAACAAATCATGTGGTGTTGCATCCAAAGATTGTAGCGTGTCCCTAACGTGCGCTAAACTGTTTCTCATTGATTTACAACAATGAGGAACGATAAAAATTGCGATTCTGGTAGAGAATTTTATTACGAATGCAGAAAAAAAATGTTTGCCAAAATCAGTCAAGAACCCTCATTCAGAATTTAATTCTCTACAAAACCATGTTTTAGAAATTTATAGCAACACGTAAGGTATAGCTGAAACCCAGGGCACAAAGGCTGATTATATACAAAGGCAAATCCTGTACAATATCAATGACCATGCAGGTTAGAAGCAAAGGTCCGTATATTTATATGCAACAGCGTCAATGACGGTTGGTGTTAAATAAAACAATCTACATCTACATACACGTTGTCGACGCATGTCCAACGAGCACATTTCCAAGTAATCTACCAGTATAACATACCATACATACATACTACCTCTTTAATAATCCTCCACACTTGCGGGTCATTCCTTTTGCTTGGTAACAATTTAAATGTATGTAACATAGACCACAAACATGCGTCAGTATCTTCAACGTTTAGCAGGAAGAAAATGGCTCAGAAAGCCTCTGGAAATTGCAAAAAATCCACGTTATAGTACATAGTTTCAAGCCATGTTAGTTTTGCAAGGCCAACATTTTTGAACCATCTTTAGAACGGCAAATGATAATTGATATAACACTTGTCCGACGTTATTATCCGACAGGGAGTAGTTTATATACTATATATTATACTTGGTCGTAGTTTACGCTGCACTATTACTTAATACCCGCCCAGAACTGAACCTTGAAAAAATGCAAAGCATAGTAATACCAACCTGGTTTTGTATAGTTATATTTTCATACACACTTATATTGATATAATGTAAATTATGAAGATGTCGAAGTTTGGAATGGAAGCTATTTTGGTAGTATTAAGCTGACAATGTGTTGCAAGTTTGTAATAATAATATTAAAAGTATTATTAAACTAATTCCCTCAGTAACTATAATATTGAAAACACGTTGAATAGAATGTTAAAAGCCTAAATGCATGATTAATATACTTTTAGTGCTGTACCTACGAAATTGTGTAATACTGCGCATTGAAAGTTTTCAACGCTACAACTGGTGGAAAGTAATTGCTGTAATAAAGGTTGGAAAAGCTATTAATGCAGTAGGTGCTACATCTTTTGGCTGGCTTTCGGATAACTGGCCAGTTCGCGTGGAAAGTGGATAGTTTCCACTTTCTATCAATGCTAAACACAGAAAGCTTTTCACGTTCCATCAACACTTTCCACATATTCAGTTATCCACTTTCCATATCTACTTACCATTTTCCATTGACGCTTTCCACGTTTCCACATTCCACACACACTTTCCATTTTACTTGACACACCCGTTTTCTACTCATAATAAAAAGTTGCTTTCCACTTTATGGAGCTCGATGGAAACTGCTTCAATAACACGTTGTGCGGTGCCACATTTACTCAAAGCCGCATTCTTTTGCTTTTCCACATAACACGGTTAACAAAAAGTCAGGCCACTGCACCATGCTTACATGTCTTGGACTGGAAAGTGGAAACCACGAAGCTTTATGTTGATGTGTCTAGTGTAAAGTGGAAAGCATGCAGTTTTTTAATTATGAGTAGAAAGCGGGAGTGTCAAGTAAAGTGGAAAGCATGCAGCTTTTTAATTATGAGTAGAAAGCGGGAGTGTCAAGTAAAGTGGAAAGAGTGTATGCAATGTGGAAAGCGTCAATGGAAAGTGGAAAGCGTGTATGGAAAATGGAAAATAGGTATGGAAAGTGAATAGCTGAATATGTGGAAAGTGTTGATGGAAAGTGGAAAGCTTCCTATGTTTAGCATTGATGGAAAGTGGAAACTATCCACGTTCCACGCAAACTAGCCATTTATCCGAAAGCCAGCGCCCATCTTTTATAATAGTTAATAGCATCCAGGGGCTTAGCCAAGGGGGGCCAGGTGGGCAATTCCCCTTCCCTTGGGAAGTAAAATATTAATTTTTTTGCATTTATAAATACTAAAATACATCAATTTTATAACTAAATAAGTATATGTACATAATAATGCCCCCCTTTGACAAGTTCTGGCTACGCGCCTGGTAGCATCTATGCTTAGAAAATAATGGTAAATAAATTAATATTATTTAAGATTCAGCTGCTTTCACTTATCAGTTATCACATGTTTGTTGGTCATTTTCTTAACAGTTCATATCCAGCAATAAATGAACGACTGAATGACCAATCTGATTATCTATTTCGTGACAATCAAAAGCTTCAATTTTTTGTGTTTCCTTTTTATTGGTGATTCTTCTTCCTGCTTAAACGTTTATTTTGTAATTTACTCATGTAATATGTGACGTTTTTTCCAGATATGCGCTGCAACTTAAAATATCAAAAGTATTGTAGGAAATACTCACGCGTGAAGTAAGTGTGCGACCAAAAAGTAATAATTTTATGACACATTGTTAAATAAATGCATGTCTTGATTGCCATTAGGGTGGTCGCTGAATAAATTACTTCGTACCTTTTGGACCTTGATAATCTGGCTAAACACCCACCATCGCATATTACCTGATGAACTCATGCGAAAGTAATAAACAACATCAAATTATGCTGGAGGTTACAGTAATCAAACCTCATTTTATTTATTAACTATTGTTGCAGTTTTTTAATTTTTTAAACTGCACACTACACATTTATGTTGAAGACTTAACTGTAGGACCTAGACTAGACTAAATTAAATAACATCAAACATCACAGATTTTTAGCCACCCTTTAGAAGACATGCAAAATATATAAATATGCATAAGTTGAGATGTTTTTCCCACGATTGCAGGTAATTATGTTGGAACTGGATGGTTGTGGTCAGGGTTTTCCACCTAACTCACTTTCACATGCAAATTCCATGTAAATTAAGACCATCCGACAGTTTAAGTGCCTATAATATTAAATTTGCGTGAAAATGAGGCTTCCAGTAGCAACTTATACATCTTGAATGACTTGAATAAGGAAAATAATTATATCAATGGTTTCATGTACTGCAATTACAAAGGGTTTCACAAGATTTATTACTGTTTATGTTAAGTTTAACCAGCTTTTATTTCTGAATCTACTGAAGTGGTCGTAGAATTTTTTCCTTGTTTTTTAGACCTTGAACCCACTGAATGGATTTCATTGTCTTGTAAGTATTTCCCAGAGAAATTAAAATCTCTTTACGCTCAAAACACTTATTCACAACTGCATTACATACTCACAGCATGTTCTGTAACGCCCATTTCCACGATGTGAAAAATTTGAAGGCATCCGTGAAAATTCACGCATGTAGTTACAGTATTTGGCATCAGTACTTATTAGCATGTTTATAGAATGGTAGCGTCTTAATATACGTGGAAATTTTCACCACTTGTGATAGTAAATATTATTGTACCGGACGGATATTACAAAAATGGTAGCAGTATCTCCGAAAAAGTTCCTCCCTGCTCTTTTTTCTTCCAAAACCGGAAAAATTCAAAGGTTCATTGCGTACCTTTTCTTCACCCTGCTATACGCTATCCCTACCATAATTCTGACAGTTATAGGACCTTTGATAGTCCTGTTCTATCTACCGATTGTGTGGATTCTGTATAAAATCGCTCGTCCTGATCTGGAAGGTTTTGTCGGAGGCCCTAATGCTATATTTGCGCAAGGAAAACAAATTAATTTCCCTTTAAATATTATCGGCATAGCAGTTTTGAACGGCAAGATTGAAACCCAACGGGCCAAAGAGCTGATTGAACATCGGGTTTTCAGTTTAAAACGACCAAATGGGGAATTAGTTTACGAACGTCTTCGCAAGACTTGGGTGAAATTCCTGGGATATGCTTTCTGGACGACGGATTACTACTTTGATATTAATAACCATGTGAGAGACTATGACTACATGAAGGAAATTCCTCCAGCGCCGTCAGAGGACGAACTGCAACGGATGGTTGGGAATATTATTTTGGAGCCCTGGACTAAAGGTCGAAGTCCGTGGGAAATCCTTTTTATCCAAAATTACAAAGGGGAATCGACAGTGCAGATGATCAGGATAGATCATGTTCTGGCTGACGGCTTTAGCCTCTATGAATTCTACAAAGTCATTACGCAGAGTGAATGGAGAGTCCCGGAGTTTAAAATTTCAAATACAAAGCTTACGATTTTGCAGCGGGCAATGTTCTGCCTGCAAGCACCTTATGATATCATAAAATATAGTTTACTTCCTCACGATCCACGGGTTTGTAGACTACCAATGCAGGCGAAATTTCCAAAACGGGAAGTCCTTTTTGTCATGAGTCCGGAAATTTCCGTGCATGTTATCAAGGAAATTAAACAACATTACAACGTTAGTTATGCTGCTGTTTGCTACGCTGCAGTTTGTGGATCCCTTGTCCGAGCCATGGAAGCTGCTCAAGAGAAAGTTCCAAAATCGACCGTGTTGGGCTTTGTGTTGCCAAAGCCAAATCATCCTGGCGGTCTGGTCGTTCATGCGTAAGATGTTTATACGTTTTGATACTTATATTTAACTTTAATTTGTTTTTTACTTATCTGTACATATGATATCTAGAACTTATTCTGTACATATTTAAAATACAATATTATCCGGCTTATTAACATGAATAGAGTACCTCGGTATTAAATGTATTAAATTTAGTATGGTTTTTATATAGACAATTATCCGGCGCTGTTTTTCCTTTAAGATGTTCATCGAGAGAAAAAAGATTAAAAAAGGTTCAAATTGCTCTAAATAGCGCAACAAGGTCTACACTACCGAATTTGTTAGATTTCATCGCCAAATTCGTTCAGCTGTTTCCAGCCACCTATATCACTGCTTTATCTCAGTTTACCAGTAGTCTTAGTAAAATTAATGCTTCAACAGCAAATATTCCCGTGACCACAGGTGTTGATTATTTTGAAGGACTAGAAATTTCAGAATTGACAACAGCAAACAGCCTTGTGTTCGACGTTGGTAAGGAATCTTTAACTGTATTAATACCATGTATGTATCTACATATTATGTGTTGTATGTACAAAGCGACAAGTCCAAGACAAAATTGATGTACTAAAAAGTATTCCAAGATTATTATTGTTAATAATAATCTACAATATTGTAAGGACAATAATATGTTTTTAGTTGTATACCTTGATGTTTATTGATCGCCTTATGGTTTCTATTTTTCATTACAGGTATGATGATATCATTTGGTGGAGTAAACAATAAACAGCGAGTTAGTTTCTGCTTAGATAGAAACATGTTTGAGAAAGAGGAAATCGCTCGTAGTCTAGGGTCCTACTTTGCAGATGAAATTCAATACTACCTGAATTCTATTACTGTGTGATTTAATCTGGTTGTGAACATTTTAAACTGTACGCATATGTTTATTTCACTGTTGATACCGTTTGTTTATCTCTACAACATTAGTTATTGTCATCTATAAGTAGAAGAAATGCTATACTGATTGCTTCAATTAAACGAAAAATGTCAATATTGTAGTAATAATTACTACAAATAATTATTATAGATAAAAGCAAGCTGTGGAGTTGCTGGCGGAGTTACAGAATGTCCATGTTCAATTTCCATTATCTCCCAAGCGCCTATTGTGGGCATACTTAGATTCGAGTAAGTAAATATGTGAGAATATACATATTTAAACAAAATAGTGGTTTAAAAACATACCGTATAATGTATTTGTACCATTATAGACCGTCACTGTAGCTGCCTAAAGTGTAAAGTATAATATAACTTAATGAATGTTAGTAAAGTAAAATAAAATAATTCATGTGTAAGACATTCATTCTTTGTTGCGATAGTCTTCAAGTTGCTGCATTGTTTAGTAAGTATTTTCATTTTTTATCTTTGTAGAAACTTTCTCAGACGTTGTTTATTTTTCTTTCCAATTGATAACAGATTGGGAGTTTAAGTGTCCTAAATGACTACGTATGGTGGAACTGAAATTATCTCTAGTTATATCCACGAGTAACCTACGCCACGTTGATATGCTCATGGAGCAATTTTTTACAAATTTATTCTGCTCTATATCCTTTAACGTAAGCACATGCGTTCATGCGGGTTGTGCGATAATCCCTAGCCCCTATTTTTCCATCATAATCTGCCCATTGGAGAAAAGAACTAATAATATAGAATAATTTATGAGTTGTCAATACTCCCTCTTCAAAACCGTTGAAAAATAATGGATCCTAACGGAATGTCATCGCTTTTCCAAATGTCCACTGGACTTATTCATGATGATACTTCTGTGGTAGAAACTCAAACTGATGGAGAATCTAATAATCGGTATTCAAAATATTCCCATTCTCAAACAGCGAACGATTACTCAAATTCAGATCTTTATGATGACTACACTTTTCTTCAGTACGATACTCCTGAAATGCTTCCAAAACCAGAAAAATGTCATTTTTCATTTGCTAACTCCGCATTTGTAAGTCTGTAGAGAGTAGAGAGGCTATTGTTACTTAATAATTAAAATGTACAAAGCCTATAATAGGTAATATTGAGCCAGATATTCATACATATTAAGCATTCCTTGAAGGAAAAATTTTCAAGAACGGAATTATTATTACTGTATAGTTCCGAATCCGTAAAAGTGAAGCTGAGTTTAGTTATATGAAAAGGCATGGTGAATATCAGTGCTCTGAAAATCCAAAGCCTAAACAAGAAATTCCAAAAATCCTGGACTTGATCAAACCCCCTCAGAAGTTCGAAGTGGATGGCGCTCTCTGGTGTCAAAGGGTAAAGTGAGAATAGTAGCAGATTTAATTCTTAAATATGGATATCCAATATCGTTGTAATTGAAATACCTTACATTCTTTAGTCATTGATTTTTTATTCCAAAAAATCAGTGTTTTTATCAAATAACTATAGCTTTCACCTGCAATAAGCGATTGCAACGATGCCTACGCTTTGGAGGATAAGTTGGACGAGTTGCTGGTGACTCGAAAAGCTAGAAATCAAGGAATTTGTCCGATTCGCCGCAGTTTGTACGACGATTGCTTTGGTAAGTAAAACGTTATTAAATATTCACCAAGGTTTAACAAAAAATAACATTCGAAACCCTTGGTACTTTTCTATAATGTTAAGATGAACTTCACCGCCAAATCGCGTTAAAATCACCCGAGCGTGCGATTCTCCTTGTTCGATGCAGAAGAGAAATAGAAGCAACAATCTCTGCATGGACCGGGTTGATGGGTTCTATCCATGCTTACAACATGCGTCACTCAATTCTTCAAACCGACGGATACCAAGATTTTCAGGACAAGCGTGAAAAGTTACTGGAGGACAAGATCAACACGCTCGATGAATATAATTCCCTGACCATTGAACTCTTGCAAACACAAGCCAGGAACGATGAGGACGAGGCGGTGATTCGGAGAAAGCAGTCTGAGGAGCTTGAGTATCTTAAATCTGAAAATTCCAGGCTTAAGGTTTATTATTAGCAACTATGAATTTCTAATTTATTTTTAAACTAAAAATTACAACTACCTGCGTGTGAACGCGGGAAGTACAAATTATTCTATTATTGTCGACTACCTAACCGACTACTCCCAAAATAATTATTTTCTTCAGAATCAACAAAACACCTTCATGACAGCTTTTCAAGTTAAAAAGCTGAAGAAAGATGATAAAAAAGTACCTTCGGCGTTAAATATGACGACTACCGAAGCACCAGAAAATGTGGCACCTGCAGAAGGAGCACCAGCAACAGATCAACAACGTTAAGGTACTCAGCAGGTGGGTATAGGATTTTAGTTTCTGTGCTAGTTTTTTCAGTTTTGATGTAAGTATCTGTGTACATTCATATAATTTCATGAGCTTCCCACTGGCAAGTGGTGAAATATTAATGACAATTTCATGCAATCATAATAATATACTAATTCTAATGTGTAGAAGATGAAAGCATGAGGTTACTAATTGAGTTTGATGACTTTCAGCGAATTTCCCGGGATAGTGGTCATCATTGATATGTGTTCCTGTTCTCCGTATGGCATTTAATGACGTTATTAAGATTCCTCTTTCCTATCAAACATTACTCCTGTCGGCGTCCTTTCACTGTGCTATCAGTTCCGCCCCAGTATAATCTCAACATTATTCATACTCAAATCGTTATTCAAATTCAACCTATTCTTTCCTGTATGTATACACTTTTAGATCCTCAGCAATTTTATATAACGTCATAAATAAAACCACGAGAGATAAGATAAGATAAGTGTTCAATTCCATTCTTTGTATTCATTTCGCGCATATAAATTGTGTCATGTTACGAACTCAAATTATTAGGACATGTCTCTTCAACCCTGTGTATAGAGTTTAAACTTGTCTTCCTTTTGCTGCCATCCCATCAATCATTTGAAAATACGGAACATATATCCACTAAATCGTCAGTCATTAATCTTTGTCTTTTTGTAAGCGACTTACACGATTTCTTAGTGATAAACGCATTTAGTAACATACTAATTTTGTGAACATTGTTTTTAACCTGTTTTAGAAAACCTAGACACACACATCTCTACTCTCTAACTAAAAATATCAGGCAACAAAATGGCTCTAACTCCTGACGATATCTGCAAAATCATCCTGGCGATAATCCTGCCACCTTTGGGCGTTTTCATGGAAAGAGGCTGCAAGACGGACTTGTTCATAAACATCATCCTTACCATCCTTGGCTATCTTCCGGGCATCATTCATGCTTTGTACATTATCTACAAATATTAAGAAGTGTCTTTGTTTAAAAAGTAAACTTAAATCGAAGCTATATGGTTATTTGTTATAACATACTTATACAGATACATACATACAACTAATATTAATGTGATAATGGCTTCGTGGACCTTTGATTTGGTATCTTACTTTTAATTTCTTTATATATATTTTGAAAATAAGGTTGAAATAAATGTTTTAATCAGCCTATTTTTTATTAATGAAGTTAGCATGCATAGTATGGTGTTCTTGAGGATAGTTGACATGCAATTGAAGCTTCTGAAATTCATATAACCCTTTAGATCCTGGAGTGATGTGCACAAATCATGCAAAAATTATTATATTATTTTCCCACTTTCCTCAAGGTGCTAATCCCAAGTTCAGAACAACCTTTTTAAATCCATCACGCGATTTAAACTTACGCAGTTAAGAGTTGACAGGAAGTAAAGTAGACATGAATGGTATATAGTCATATGTATAATGAGCTAGGAAGATACATGTAGACGGTACAGATACACGATAAGCACTTTGCACGTGTGTATGTGTTAAGCATTATTTTAAAGTTTTTTTGATTAAACTGTGGGAAGCTTACCTAGGTGTACGTCAGCAAGGCCAGTACCTAGGCCCTACATATGGGTTTTTAATTAATTGGTAAGATGGTCAAACCATTCGAAAGATGTTGTTTTATTTAATTATTATTTTCTGGAAGAAATATTGCTGACGCGCCTGAGAGCATTATTAATTCTTCATAATCCGCCCTTATAATTGTTGGGAGCAATTTTTTAAAACATATGACTTGATTTTGTCGTCAATAAAAATGAGCTTAATGTATTCAGTTCAGATTCATTCGCATAACGCAGTAACCACGTTTGAAAATGGGAGCTAAGCCACCGGGAAGTCTTGTTGATAGTCGAGCGGGAAGATTTCGCAGATTAATTTATTATTTACTACAAGGTATAGTGACGACTGTTGTAGGGATTTTCTTATTACCACCCGCAATAGTCATATTTATTTTTACCTGGGCTATTGTTTGGCTCCTTGCAAAACTTTTTCGTCCAGATCTGGAAGCTTTTGTAACCGGTGTGAACACTATTTTTACCCTCGGGAAGCGCTTCAATTACCCTATAAATACAATCGGCATCGCCACTATTAATGGTATTTTTGATAGTGACACAAATAGACGCTTGGTTCAAGAAAGAGTGTTTACTTTGACAAAACCCAACGGAGATTTAGTTTATGACGGACTTAAAAAGTCGTGGGAGAAATTCTTAGGATACCCTTTTTGGAAGAAAGATGATAAATTTGATTTGCGGAATCACGTCAGAGATTTTGACTACCCTGATATCAAAGTACCTGCAGCGCCCTCTGAATCCGACGTGCACAAGATAATTGGAAAAATAATAACGGAACCTTGGAAAAAGGACCAAAGTCCCTGGGAGATTCTGTTAATTCACAATTTCAAGGGAGAATCGAAGACTGTTTTGGTAATCCGGATTGATCACGTCCTTGCAGATGGTTTTAGTATCTACGAGTTTTTTAAAATCCTCACACAAAGCGCTTGGCGTGTCCCAGAATTTAAAATCTCTAACAGGAAATTCTCCCTGCGGGAGAGATTAGCATTGCTTGTGACCGCACCAGCAAATCTACTCGCTCAAGGATGGGCGGGATTGGATCCATCAGCATATCGACTTCCATTCCACCACGTTGCTAATACAGTTGAAACTATTTTTTCTGTCAGTCCGGAAATCTCAGTTGATACAATTAAACAAATTAAGCGTCATTTTAACGTCAGCTACACTACTGTTTGCTATGCTGCCATCTGTGGAGCAGTAGTGCGATCCCTTCAGAACGCTGGAGTCAAAATTCCTAGACGTTTTATGTCTAGCATTATACTTCCTTTGCCGAAACACCCTGGAGGGCTTTGTATTCATGCGTAAGAAATAAACCTATTAAACCTAACATTAATATAAAAATAAGTAATTAATATTTAGGTGTTTTTAAATCGATTATTGTTAACATCCATCAAATACTGTGCAACGTATTTTGAAATAAGGACTGATATCATATTTTAAATACCATTTTGGAAATTATAAACTTTATATTATATATATTATATATAACTTTATATGATATTTTATTAGATCAATTGCAACCGTCGTTTTACCTCTAAGAAGCTCCTCACCAGAAAAACGTTTGCAGAAAATTAATAAAGCGTTAGGTCAGGTACACGGTTCCAGATCATCGGGATTTTTACCCAAACTAGCAAAGGGTTTGACAATTTTCCCCATCCCGATTATGGAGACTGCAGCGTGGTTAACAAAAGGTCTGCATAAAGTAAATGTGGGGACGGCTAATATTCCTGTGACTACTGGGCTTGATTATTATGAGGGGTTGGAGATAACCGAGTTAACTACTGCAAACAGTTTGGTTTTCGATGTTGGTAAGGAAAATATTAAAGTTTGTTTTTTATTTTCAATTAAAGATTACCATAATGTTTAATCTTTGCTTTTTAACTATTTGTATATAGGAATGATGATATCACTTGGTGGAGTTAATAATAAACAGCGAGTGAGTTTCTGCGTTCGAAGAAACATGTTTGAGTCTGAAGAAATCTGTCAAAGTTTGGGAATTTACTTTGCAGAAGAGATCCAGCTACTTGTGAATATGATGACATGATTTCGATTTTTACCATTATTATGATTAGTGTGCAGGTAGTTAGGTTAAAAACTAAGGTAAGCTAGCTTCCCGGGACCCGGGTGGTACACGCATCGTCAAAGCGTTGATAGCCAATAAACATCTTATTAAGTTATGCCTTAATAGAAATATTTACTTTAATAAACGTTCTATGGGATCAAATAAAAAAATAATTACAGCATGTAAGATAAAGAAAATTACTATATTTCGCAAATAAGTTACCTCGGTTCGGTCATATCGTCACACGACGTAAACCCCACCTGAAGTACTTACTATGTACGTACTATTTGAATTGAAGATACTAAAGTTTTGTTTTAAATTGTTATTTGGTAATATTTTAATTCATGTACACAGCTGAAGTACTAATATTTAAAAAGAGATTGTCGTGCAGCGCCACCTTTGCCGTCAACACACTCATATGTTTGAGGTTAACTTATAATACGAAACGGTACTATCTGTATAACTGGGCAAGATTGGTTTAATGTAAACAATGTTAACTATATGAAGTATATATGACTGACACGGCGACAAAATTGGGATTAAATTTATGGGAAACGAGCTATAGTATAGATTAGAGAGTTTCTTAAACCACTGTTTGGAACTCAAGCATTCGTTCAAACATTCTATTATGACGTCACAGAGCGCGCGCGAATTGAAAAATGAATGTCTGGTTGTTCTTGAGTTTCCTAAATCAACACTCAGCCAGTCATTCATTCCAGTACGGGGCAACGGGAGAAAATATATAATTTTTTACATTAGTTAAAAATATTTCATTATTAAGTTATTTAAATCGTATTTACTTAAAAATCAAATGATATTTGATAAGTATAGTGTATTTAATTGATTTAATTAATTATTATTCATTCATTTATTTTTGCTCGCGGGGCAACGCGAGAAAAATATTATTTTTAGATTAGTTAAATGTTTTTATTAATTTTTTTATCAAATAAAAATTAATTTAAATTTTAAAAAATATTTTTTTTATTGTTAATAAAATTTTAATTAAAATCACGTTGATTTATAGTAATTAAATATAAATCTAAACGCGAATACTGCACGAATACTCAAGCACTCATGTCGTACGAAATGAGTGCTTGAGACTTCGTCGCCGCGGTCCGAGCATTCGTGGCTGAAGTGACGGTGACGTCATGGACGAATGCTCGAACGAATGCTTGCGCTCCAAACAGTGGTTTAAGAAACTCTCTATTGACATTATTATAATAAAAGCTCATGTTCTTAAATAGTTAAATTTCCTTGTCTAACAATCCTTCATTCATTTCGTGTTTGGTTGGCAAAAACTATGTAGCACTTTCAATATTGGATTTGTTGAACAGCACAAAATAAAGACCAACAAGTTTTCGAAAACAATGTTATTTTTACTGTATGGGGATAATAACTTGCCGGAGAGACGTTTGAGATGTTCAAATTGTGTGCATGTTATCGACTATTCTGCGTTCACAATCATCTGGTAAAACTGACGATATCTCTCGGGATTTGGGTGCCTATTTTAGTGAATGGATTGAAGGACTTATATGGCGTTGCATATAACTTACCTTGTTTTTAGTTTTACAAAAATCAACAATTAAAAAAATGTGTCTGTAAATATTGTTGTAGTTTTACTGTTTTTGTTTATTTGATTTTTGTAAATTCAGCAATTTAAATGTATTGTTAAATATTGTTTTCGTTTATTTTTTTCCCTGAGTTGGTGTTCTGTTTTGTTACAATTCTTTTAACAAAATATAATAATTATTGTTGTCTGTAATGAATACGGCAATTACAGGTTTCTTTAGATTTCTTTTGTTTTTCGAAACAAACATAATTTATAGTTTTGTTTTGTTGCAGTAAATTCAGAAGAACAGTCAAAACAAAATCCCTGAAGTTCACAATTTACATACGTTGTACTTGTATGTGAATTAGTTATTATTATTTCTCAAATTTTTTTGTGGACGTTTGCTATATAACCAGAACAGTAGCGGCAAATGATGATTAGTGAGTTGTAAATGCAGGAGTTTGTAGGATCTGATATAATTGAAATTTTACGTAATCCACGTTAGAATAATGTCGGTTCAGTTCAGAGACAATTTTCTACAGTGTGTATGAAGTTCTTCTTGTCCTTACATTCCGTTCAGTCAAACATAACCCTGAAAGAAGCTTCAGTGTCAAAACGTTTTAATTGACGTTAACTTGAACACTTAGCCAAGCACAAGCAGCCACTTGTGTGGGAAGTCGGGACGTAAGCTAAGCTTTGATAAAGACTTTCAGGTTGGTAAAGCACGCAAGATAATCGTTTTATTTCCTATTCTCATGATACAGCCGAGGAAAAAGAGTGATAATTAAATTATGATCTGTGAATAATCAGGATTACCCTTTTGTGCCATTTTTACTTTAAATAAATTCTCACACTTGCTTTGGTATTTATCCATGTTTAGTTTATGTGACAGCGGCCTACAATTACTGCGGTATTACTTAATCATTTCTTACAAAAAATAATACAGACAAGATTATTCATTATTTGCTGTATAGCGTTTGTCGTGCTGAAAAGTGTGTGAGAGCCGGCTAAAATAATGTGGGATTTCAAAGCAAACGGAAGATTCCTTCGGGTTATAGAAACGAGTTTACTCATATTAGTACTGATTGTTTCTATAATCATTATAGTACCCATCGGACTTGTGATTTTACCGACTTTATATCTTTTAGTATGGATATTATCGCGAATCTTTCGTCCAGATCTGCTCGGTTTTGTAAACAATTTGAATGCCCTGTTCACGATCGGTGAAAGCGCAAACTTTCCTTTAAACATTCTCGGTATTGCCTTCGTAAATGGAGTTATTGACATTCAAACGGGGAGAAGGCATTTCGAAGAGCGCGTTTTCTCCTTAAAAAAGCCCAACGGGCAATTAGTGTACCACAGACTTCAGGAAACGTGGACAACGTTCCTGGGATATCCTTTCTGGACGCAAGAAAAGAATTTTGATTTGGCTGAACATACCCACTATTGTAGTGACGAAGGTGTACATTTACCTCCAGCCCCAACGGAAGCCGACTTACAAGCGGTGATCGGTAAGATCCTCGTCAAACCCTGGAAGAAAGGCAAAAGCCCTTGGGAAGTCTTATTAATTCCTAATTACAAGGGTGAATCAAAAACAGTCCAATTAATTCGGATAGATCATGTGTTAGCAGATGGCTTGAGTATCTACGAATTGTATAAGATCATAACGCAGGGTGAGTGGAAAATTCCACATTTCAAAATGTCAGAACAGAAACCTTTATGGTACAGAAGTGTAGTCCCCTTCCTACACCTTCCGTATAATCTCTATTCACTTTTGGCAAATTATGTTCAATTATCAAAAGTGAGTCTTCCGAATAGCAAGGCAGAGAGAGAAATAATATTTTCTGTAAGCCCAAAAATCCATGTAGATGTAATTAAGCAAATAAAAAATCATTACCAAGTCAGTTACGGTGCAGTGTGTTATGCTGCTATTTGTGGCGCCATCGCAAGAGCCTTTGAAAAATCTGAAATGAAAGTTCCCAGAAATTTCCTTACAAGCATTGTTTTGCCGCGACCAAATCATCCTGGGGGACTGTGCATTCATGCGTAAGGGAGTAAAATAATTTCGCATATTTTAAACTCATAATCCTAAACTACTACTTGTAATAGTTAATTTTTAAACCATTAATATTATTCAATATCTTTTCCTCATTGTGACTTGTAGATGTAAGAGTAGTCTTAACAAATAACATTTTACGCTGTTATCCTTTCAGGGGTATAACATTAATGTTCCTGCCGTTGCGATGCACTTCTCCGGAAAAGCGCTTGAGGATTGTTCAAAATGCATTTGAGCGTGCCAGTAACTCCTCAGCACCATATATCTTTACAGGTTTCGGCAAACTAGCTACAGCCGTTCCACCGAGTATTATAACGACTGTAGCAGGTTGGTCACTAACAAAAAGGTTCAATAAGCTTTTTGTGTCTTTTTCGAATATGCCAGTAACCTGTGGACCAGATTACTATGAAGGAATGGAGGTGTCCGAAATGGTCTTTGCAATCAGTCTCACCTTTGACGTTGGTAATATTAAGACATTCATGTCCACACACTCCAATATTTTCATCTTATATTACATAACTTATAGAATATACCTCAGAATACATACTCGAATAATAATACTAACAAAAGTTTCGTTTATTTAATGTTGTATGATATCCTTTTTAGGACTGATGATATCACTTGGCGGTCTAAACAACAAACAGCTAGTAAGCTTCTGTGTCCACAATCATCTATTTAAATCTGAAGACATCGCTAGGAGTATGGGTGTCTACTTTGCTGAAGAGATTCAAGAGCTTGTTAAAACAATTATATAACAGACTGTATGAAATCCTGCCGTGGGCAAAATATTGTGCGTAGATTAGTAGGTAGAGGTTTTTTAATTATTTACTACAATAATAAAACTAATTTATATAGATATGAGATTAAATAAATATGAAAATCATATACCTACATGTAATACCTTCTGCGATACATAGGTACATGATTTTGAATTGAAGTACTGTCGTTGTTGATTTTTCTTGTTATTAAATGTTAAATGTCAATAATTGTTATTAAATAAATAATTATTATTCATAGAAATACATTTTTTGCATTATTCGTTACATAATATTATTTTCAAATGCATCTCCTGACCATGAAATTATAAATAATTAAGGTTGAATATTAAATAAACACGCACAGCATAAACGTTTAGCTGGGTAATACATAAACTTGTTAGATTCAAGATGTAGTAATTACTTCACACCACGCTTTTATGTCTCTACTTAATCGTCATAAAATTCCGCCGCCGATGACTCCTTCATGTTGTTGATGTAAAAACCACCTTGGTGTGTACAAAAATCAGGCACAGATAAGCATCCATTAACAAAGAACCCATGAGAAAAGCTCGTCGACGTAAAATCTCATGGTCGACCACGACGATTCTACACATTAAACTTACGATTAGAAGTAGATCTACTATATAACTACAGAAAACAATGTTAATAGCTTTACTTCAGATGCGTGGGTTCTCAAGTTTTTATTCTACGCATCCCAGGCATACATATACAGGTAGGTCTTTTTCCATTGCTGAAAAGACTGATGACAGGTCCAGGTAATAATAGTAAGATATTTAATTGGATCGTATGTATCAATAGCTTACATTGAATTACTGCTGTTTACAATTCAGATTGTTGAGTACATAAATTGTTACAGAGTGTAGGCTTTAATACAGGTATGAGTCGAATCAATAAATTTCAATACATAGCTACTTAAAATGCTCATTAGTATTTTCGATTGAATTTATCAAGAAATTACAGACATAAAAATTTAACAAAATAAATAAACTGGAACAAGTCTCTAAGCCATTTAACTGCCATGTCTCCATCCACCCGACCCGGAAGATTCAGTAGATATGTTATATTTATAACGAGTTTCTTGATACTGTCTGCCCCCATCGTAGTTTTAATGACCATATTAACCACAATTTTTGCTTTACTACGATTGATTGTCTGGGTCTTGGCAAAACTCTTTCAATCAGACTTTGAAGGTTTTGTAACAGATATTAACAGTGTGTTTGCCCTGCGAACAGCAAATTTTCCCTTGAATATTGTTGGTGTGGCTGTTGTGAATGGACCAATTGATATTAATCTAGCCAGGCAACACTTTGAGGAGCGAGTACTGAGTTTAAAAAGGCCAAACGGAGAATTATTATACGACAAGCTTAAAAAAACCTGGACAAGATTCCTTGGGTACCCTGTTTGGAAAAGGGATGAAAATTTCAATTTGAATAACCATATACGACCATACGATTATACTTTCAAGACTTTACCACCAGCACCTTCCGAAGACGATCTACAAGATTTAGTTGGAGGTCTAATATCTCAGCCCTGGAAAAAAGGCCACAGTCCATGGGAGATTCTATTGATTTCCAATTACAATGGTGAATCTAAAACGGTTCAGATGATTCGGATCGACCACGTTCTTTCAGATGGAGTGAGTATTTATGAACTATACAAGCTTTTTACGCGGAGTGGTTGGCAAGTACCCAATATTAAATTTTCAGAAACATTATCTATGTGGCAGCGGTTGGTACTAAATTTTAAAATGCCAGGAGATCTCATGTTGACTGGAATGCTATCGTGTCATCCAGCAACGTATAAGCTTCCATTTCAAAGTGCCGGGGTAAATCAGATTATCTTTTCCGTGAGTCCAGAAATTCCGGTGGATGTGATCAAACAAATTAAAGGTCATTTTAAAGTAAGTTATGCAGCGGTATGTTACGCTGGAATGTGTGGTGCCATTGTAAAGGCTTTGGAAAATGCGGGAGAGAAAATTCCGCGGAGTTTCATTACTGGAATAATACTTCCTAAGCCTAATCATCCTGGTGGCCTGGTTATTCATGCGTAAGAATTACAAGATTATCTTCACAATTTACTAAATCACCAAAATTTCCTTAAAACGTCAATCTTATTTTTCAAAAGATTTGGGAAATATAATAATTTTATATTAATTATGTATTAAAGATATATAACAACGGCTAAATTACCACTGCGGAGCTCATCCTCAGAAAAACGTTTGCTAGAAGTTCATAAGGCTTTCGCTAGAGCAAGCAAGTCAACCGCGCCATTAGCATTTACCGGCCTGGGAAAATTAGTTACCCTTTTTCCAAGTTTTTTCTGGTCGGCCCTAGTGATATCAGCCGATAGACTTGCCAACATCAATGTATCAACTGCCTTCATGCCAGTGACTACGGCGCCCGACTACTACGAAGGAATGGAGGTGTCCGAGCTTACTATTGGCAACAGTCTAATTGGTTCTGTGGGTAGGAAAATTTAATAAACACTAGAACTTTTAGATGTTGTTAATGTGTTATAATTTATATATTTAAATATATTAAAACACATGCTTAACTTATTGTTAGTATTATGGTCTTTAGCCATTACCATCGTTCTTTTACCTCGGAATTAGTTTATTCTTCTCATTTATCTTTCAGGAATGATGATATCACTTGGAGGGGTTAACAACAAGCAACGGATCAGTTTTTGTGTCCACAAAAGTATGTTTCAATCAGAAGACATAGCCAAGAGTTTAGGCACTTACGTCGCTGACGAGATCCAAAATCTTGTTGATGCCATGGTTTAAATCAATCAAACAGCATAATTGTTACACTTTAGTCACATTATGAATTTTTTCCCCAAGTCAACTACGATATGTTTTATGAGCTTACTACATACTAATCAAGAAAATACAACTTATTGCGCCTATACAACAAATCTCCACCGACGACATTAGTACGTAGTGTGTTTTATGGAATACTAAATGCACAATGAAACTTTATGGAAAGTTCATTTTATTAGCTTATTTTTTAGCACAATACAAACTGCTATATGAATACGTACATACATAATAATAATAATTTACAATACTTTAGTTCATGCAATCAGCATTGCAGTTGTGTTTGACACAAGCATAATTCAGTAGCAACGAATGAATTTACTGAAACTGAAAATAGACCTAGCCAACAATTAAGACGATGTTACAATCAATCTGTTAAGAAAATTTTTGAAATCCGTCGGAAAAGTTTGGTTTTCTTCGCACTCATATTGCATTTATGCTTGTGTCCTTATTTCCTCTTTTTGGGTATTGATTGGTTTTATCGGTAGGAAGATACATTCATGATAGGCAATAAATCTGAAGCGTTATAAAGCTATTATAAATATGCGTCATTCTATTGTACTTTCATTGGAAAAAGAGTTTCTGTGGCCTGTGCATCTTTTTCAGAAATGGCCTCATCTCCCCAGCCCCATGGAGAACCTTCACGATGAGCATGGTCGTGATCAATCCAAGATCCATCACCTGTCCTCGCCACACGCTCCCTAATTACCTTCTTTTGCACAGTCTTCAAATCATAGGCCCAACCAATGGCAGCCATTAAATCAATAAATGCAGTCGTCAAATTGTATCTATAATGCCCCAATTCTGCAGTTTTGTAATCCCACGGAAACGTGTGGTGGTAGTTATGCCACCCCTCACCCACAGCTAAAATCGCTACCATGATATTTTCTGCTGGGTTTATTCCCCTGAAAATTTGTTTCAAACAATTTAGGTATATTTTACAAATTGAACACACAAACTAAGATATGTTCATGTAACTGTATGTAAACAAGTTTTTGTTAATTTGTTCATTTACACTCATAACATCCACTATTAAATTAAATAAAAAATTCTCAAGCTTCCATACAAAAGCAGGTTTAATAGAAAATAATAGAATGAACTCTAATGAACGTTGCAAATATTACATACTTGTCATAAGGTCTGGATCCCCACAAATGTGCTGCACTATTAACAAGCCAAGTACAATGAAGTGTAACCACGTATCTGAATGCTGATGCCACCATAAATGATCCCAAGAAAATTTCGTCCCACAGCTGGTAAGGAACACAAGCTGGTAGGAAAAAAGCGATGGATAGGCCAAGTGGTAAATAATATCTGTTACAATAATATAACCATGACTTACACTATTTATTATTTTAATCAATATGCATATCATGTTTCACATTTCAATTCAATTACCATGGGGAAAAAATTCAAAATGAGTATTTGCTTTATAGTTTACTTTTTTTGAAACATTAAGATCTGGTCGGATTCAATGTCCGACAAGTCAATATTCTTTCCTTTGACACGA